>CM041783.1:67996127-68304515 GCA_023374045.1 Limonium bicolor
TAAATACGGGCCAGCTAATTTGATTCTTGTTTTGACCTGAACATCATGCTGGATCAGACTCTCTCCGTGCACCGGAATCAAGTAAACAATCTTCGGAGCGAGGTGAACAATCTTCAGGCAGAGAAGGTCTTTTTCCACCAGCAGGGGCAATCTTTCAAGCAGGAGGCTGAAGAGCTTGGACTGGAGACGCAAACTCTTAAACGGGAGAATGAGGCTCTTGTGAAGGAAAAAGAAAAGCTTATGCAAGAGCACGACCGCCTGCTGGAAGAAAAAGCTGCGCTGGAGGAGCAGTCAAGATCTTCCTTCGATCAAGAGAAGCAGTCTCTGCTCCGGGATTGTTCTCTTTTGGAAAAAGACAAAAAAGCTCTTGATGCGGATAAAACCGCCCTTATAGAAGAGAAAGCGAGGCTGGAGGAGAAAGTGAGAGAGCTGGAGGAAGCCAAGTCTCGCTCTCAAGCGGAGAATACTGTGCCGTTAGGTCATGGTAAGCTTTCAGGCCTTCAAGTTTTTCCACTCTTTTTGGCCCTTTCATCTTCTTATTCTTTTTTCGTTCCGGCCAGGCATGAGTGCTGCCAATTTATTGAAGCACGTCACCCAGTTGAGTGGACGGATAGCCCGTGCTAAGCAAGAGCTATCATTCGCCAATTCTGAACGTGACAAGTACCGTGCCAAGTCTTGACTCTTGAATCTCAAGTGACCAGGCTCAGGACATTCTCCCGGCAATCTCAGGAGGAGATACAGAAGCAAGGCACCATTAACGCCCATTTAAAGGAGTCCTTTGCTTCTCAGTGCCGCCGGTTAGTTGACATCTGCCAGCAGATCGTCTCAGATCACTCTCTCGAGAAAGGAGAGTTGCTGGATGATGACCTGTACAATAAGTTGGAATTCAAGGCTGTTGCCCAGAAATCCAACTTCTTCTTAGAACTTGAGAGATTCTGCCGCAGTCCCGGAGAGACATGCTTTGGTGCTGGTGAAGCCTCATTCCTTCCAGCCGGAAGCAACATCCTACCATCCGCCGGAGGGATGCAGCATCTTGCCAGGAGGTCTAAGTCTTCCGGGAGTGTAGCAGGTAGCATCGATAGATTACTAACCGCCGGAGAAGAAGCTGTTGACAAGGAAACTGCAAAGGCAGTAGAATAGAGTAGAATAGAGGTTTTCATGGGGGTACACCCTTATTTATAGTTTTTTGGGCCTGGTCACTTTGGTGCCAACCTGTATTTTACATGCTTAAGTACAGTTCTACCCTCTCTTTAGTATTTCTGACCGACCACAAGCGGTCGGTCGAGTGATGTTTTGCTTTGCCTAAGTCCCATTTTCATCCGGCTAAGGCGGCCGGATGCTCTACAAGCCTCTAACCCCATCCGTCCAGAGCCGCCGGATGCTCTACGTGCCTTTAATCCCATCCGGCCAGAGCGGCCGGATGCTCTACTAGCAGCACCAGTTTCTGATGATCCATTTTGAATGTTGGGTGCTTCTTCTCCAGCAGGTTGCCCCTCTTGAACTTGGTGTTTAACTGAAATTATTCTCAACCGCTTACGCCTAGCCATCCTAATTCAATCATAAACACATAGTTAGTCTCTATGAGGAATGCAAAGAGATGTAATTATATAAAAAAAAACACAGAAACCAACAAAACAACACAGTACAAGTTTATAAATAAACTGCGACAACGAAGTTTGTTTATTCTAAAACAAAAAAGAAACTAACCCATCAACTAAACTTCTTCTCGGTGTTCTGCTTCTTGTTCATTATCTCTAACTTTATTGTTTGAGTTAGGTATTCCTCCTCCTCCTCAATTCCAACACGGTGTAGATAATAATTCATGCTCTCTTGAACTGTAGAACTGATTTCTACAGTATGATGTATAGGAGTTATGTCGTTATCACAGCGGTTAGCAGTTTGTTTATGTTGGAAGTTGGATCTAGTTTGGCTTCGTTGCTCGCATGGGCGAGTAATGGCCGGTGACACCCGAGTGGGTATTGTAATTGTTTTTAATTCTTCCGCTGTAAGACGTTTTATTTATTGCTACGTGAGAGATTAATACGTGATTATGGAGAGGGGTGTTACAAAACTAGTCTGTAAGAGCATGAAAATCAATGGTTCTTATGGGTTCTTAAGTTAAAAAATATAATATATATATATAGGTAAGAACTCTAATTTTGCGTCCTTATGGAAGAACCTTTTTAAGAACCCATAATTGGGTCCTTTCCAAGAAACGCCACCTTGCAATGTAACTAATGACGTTGATCCTTACAGAATACAGATACAGACCTGGTCCAAAAGGATCTTAAAACGGAAGACTGCTATCCAGCTGCACTTGTTAAATGTAACAAAAATGTAATTAAAATGTAGCACTTGTTAATTCATTACTAGTTTAAATCTGGACCCTCTGTACATGATTATCCTAATCTAATGGTTGGCAATCTGTCCAGGATGAATCAGGGAAGTTGTCCAGGATTCATTACCAGCTTATTTTAGATTTTAAAAAACTTTATATGAATGTGTGTTACATTGTTTGATCGAATAAGACTTTAATATTCCTAATGGCCGCGGTACATGAGTTAACACCATCGACCTTGAGTTCGAAACCCAGCATTGCCCATACAATTTTGGCGCTATTTTTTTAATTTCGTTAGACTTTAGATTACGATTTCCTTGTAAACCGTAATCTAAAGTCCTTTTAACTAGAACACAAAACAAGCGCCTTGGATTGACCGCCGCTTTACGGTAGTTGACTTTAGATTACGGTTTTACAAATAACCGACATTTAAAGTCCCTGCCAAACCATAGCCTAGAACCAACCCACGCTGTCATCCTGAAATCACGTTTGACCAAAACCTAATCCTCCTAGTTATTATCTCCAATGCATTGTGCGTGAGAAATGACACACCCCATATTCAAGAAGAAAAAACAAAGTGTGTATATGTGTCAAATTACTCTTACAAATTTTTAAAGATACAACATTATATAAAGTTTTAAAGAAAATTAGTGAAAATTTTTTTTAGCCCCCCCTAAACAATTTTTGTGTGTCAAAAAAAAATTTAGCTCCCTGTAACAAGATTTCTGGATCCGCCAACTTACATGCTAATAGCAGCACCAGGTTAAAAAATCATGCAGGTGTTAAACAAGGTATTATAATCACTCTAATATGATTTGTTCTTATCAAATCCCGTGTTATGCAGGTGTTACCCGAACATACATTAATAACATCAACTAAACAAGAAATATTAGCGCAATTAACCTCACCTCCTAATACCATCAGCTAATTGACACATATATTCAACATTACCACGACATCGCTCCCATATAGTTGATGTTCCTATATTTTAATTCGTTGTTTGATAAAATTATTAACACGCCCGTCCAGTTTCGTAGTAGGCGAAACGGTGCACGTTCCCCAGACAACTGTCGATAGACAGCACTTCCTATAAACGGTTCTCATGCTTACAGTCTCTCACATACGTGCCGATTGAAACATAAGGTGTTTAACAGATCAACCGCAACCCTTTATAGGTTCCGCAAAACCAGAGTTGTCCTATTAGGTCCCATTTTCGTCGCGGTCGTTTTTCTTTCCTCTATTGCCCGAAAACCACTGTACCGATTTTCCGTGTTTTCTGCCCGGCGTTTGGTTGGTGCCACACCCAAAATAATGCATACCTTTCGCATTGAAAACGCAGTGCTGGCTATGGATCGCTGTCTCATTGGCAAGTCATTCACAAACACCCTGCTAAGCCAACACTCCGTGTGTGCCGCCTTATCTTCATGCTGGGGATCGTTTGGAGACATCCGCTGTGCTCGTGTTAGCCTGAACCTGTTTGTGTTCGAGTTCGCTGAGAAGGATGCCATGTACGGTTTGCTGTACAGGGGCCCGTGGACGGTTGAGGGGATGCTATTTGCATTGGAAGAGGTGAGACCTGGTGTGGGTTGGGAGGACTATGAGTTCGAGTGGATCCCTTCCTGGGTCCGTGTTTTTGACGTCCCACGGGCATGGTGCAAGATGGACTTCGCTGCCGATGTCGCCTCAAAAATTGGGAGGTTCGCATTTGTCATTAACGCCCCTGCAAGTACCGGCGGGCTGGTTTACTTCCGGTTTCAGGTCTTCCTCAATACCAGAAAACCATTATGGCGTTGTCTACCTCTGGATGTGGATGGAAAGACTGTGGTGTACACTATCAGATATGACGGCATGCCACCCATCTGCAGTATATGTGGTCTTTTCACCCACGCAACCAGCCATTGCCCCATCCCCGAATGTCTAGAAGAAGGGGACACGCCGTATGGAGACTGGCTAAGCACTGAGAAGTTCATGTCCAAACTCCAGGCTGCTGGTGATGAGGATGAGGAGGACGACGACTTTGCAGTCGTGGGTGTAGGCCACCCTTAAAACTAAAATTGGTTGTCTGGTTTACATTATGTTTTACTCCTAAACCGATGGTTGTACACCCTATGCATCTTCGCTGCTCAATTTAATTCCTTAATTGACGTTTATGTATCAGTAAACAGAAACGAAGGCTACGAAAACATTCAGAAATCTTCGCCGGTGCATGTAACACCACTAGCCTTGTTTTGCATAAGCGATTTTTATTACAGTTTTTCATTTGAACCGGTGAGATGGCAGACCTACCATTATCTCATGGGATATCAGAATCTGATCGATCCTTACAATTACAATGAAACCAGATGGTGTATTGTTAGAACACGCTGTTAACCAAGTAGTGAGATCCTGGGTGATGTCATGGCCCCGACCATTGATCACTAAGATAGCACCTATCCCGACCATTGATCACTAAAGGTTCCAAGTCTTCCATATCTCAGAAACAATACACCAACCGTATTAACCAGTAATGCCCCATAGCCATCCCCACATGACAAGTTTGTCCAATGCATAAATAAAAATACTTTACAATAGATAAATATGAGGGAAAATCACATGAACCATCGCCGGGAGGGTTAAACATTAATAAATACATATGCGGGGTGATCCGAACAAAAATATCAGACATAAATGGCAACCGTCTCAAAATACGGAATGAACGACCTAACACGGAACAACATAATAAGATTGCAGGTGTGAAGGAGTCTGGGACTGCCGTTCAGCCGTAGATTAAACTCTTCTTTTTTGATCTTTTTTTCCGAAATGTTACCCCCCCGACGGTAAGGGATACTCTGCACCGGAAGCTTGGTCAACGTTTTAGGTGCCGCCACAGTTATGGCAGGGTGAGCAAGACCCGTCAGATGGGCAATATGGAAAGACACCGCCTGGGCACGCGGATTTGTCGGGACACTGCTCCGTATGATGTTCGAATACACCGCATCGGTGACAGATCGGGGGTAGCCTCTCATATGTGACCCTTAGGGTTGACTCTACACCCTCCGCATAAATCTTCAAGCGGCGCAAAATTGGACGATCAGTATGTATCATAACCCTGATTCGAAGAAAGCCACCATTGAATAGACCATTATTTGGGTCGTACTTTATGAAACGCCCGAAACGCGAACTAAGCCTTTCAGCAGAATCGTTATTATGCAGCCTCGGCGGAAAATCATGGATCCTAATCCAAATGGGGAATAATTTAAATTCATGTTCAGCCACATGCTTTGACTTGTCTACAGTACTAAGTACAAGGAGATATCCATTATACACCCATGGACCATTTTCAAGCACGTATAACATACTCAGCGAGTCTGGGAAGCCAAAAACAAACAAACTACTACAGCAATATCGAACCCAGAGCTCACCATCAATACCCCAAATTTCGGCCAACGTTGCCTCCATGTTGTGAATATGACCCAAAGAGGACATGTTCCCACCGACTAGTTCACCGAGTAGACAGTAGTCGAATGAGGGGATGCATGGGAACACAAAACGATGACTCAAGTGGGTGACAACGCGTTCGTCTCGTGTGAGAGAAGTCTCATCCAATTGCAAGGCGAAATCGTCGACTGGGGCTGATGGGATTTCCATTGCCGTAGGGTTTAGCGAAAAAAGGAGAATGTCAATTTTTTCCGGAGCCATGGAATTATATTATAAGAGCAAACAAGAGTAGTAAAAATGTAAAAATGACGATTCTTACCCAAGCGTCATAACAAAATTTTCGAAACGGATGCTTGTCTCGGTAAGATGGAACAGTAGGAACAGCAAGCGGTCAAATCGAACATTTTTGAAAAAAAAGTAGCTTTAACTTTTGAAAGTCGTAAACGAACGGATAATGTACAAAAGTGTTGTTCACAGCTACTCTTACACGCCTTCCAATGACGTTGGACTTGACAGCTGACAGTGTGTATCTACTGTTCTATCTTATTGTACCCATCATCATGATATTAACAGAGCTCATTTCTCTACCATCATTATTACAAGACGTATGGAAATTGTTTTCTGTTTCCTTCAGGCCAATCCCTGTGCCGATGCTTGCATAGGAAATGCAAAAAGTAATTACTTCGAGTGATGCAGTATAAGAACCGTGTAATTAAGTAGGGGTACGTGATGGAAAATGATGAGATAAAATATGAAAGCGACAAATAATTAAAGTATAAAATCCTAAAACGACTAATAAATAGAATAGGAGGGAGTAATTTACTGCCTATCAATGACTCACCGTTAAGAAGCGCTTTTTATCCCTCCACCGAATATGGTCGTATCTCGTAGATGTCTGTCGCCATTTTTATTGTGGGATCTTTCAAACCACTTGCAACTTGCAATGCAGTTAAAGGCGAGGATCCTTACAGACAAGGTGACTGCAACTGATTTTATAAATTAATAAAAATGTATATCAAAAATACATGCCATCTCATGGTCCTGCAACCTACTCTTTAGATCTCCATTACCGTAAACCATGGGGAAGATAATAATAACGATCGATTTGACCGCTTGCTGTGCCTACTGTGAAAAAACTTACTTTCCGTCTTTAAATATCGCCTCAAGAAGCGCTCTGGTGGATTATATGTGAAACGTTCTCCTGCCGCATGTTTTTTTTGTTCTTCGTTCTTTTCCAGAAGTACTATAACATAAAAACGCTTCTAAGGTAAGCGTCGTTAACGATTAAAGTCCTTAATCCAATTTAAAAAATATATATCGTCAAAAAGGGTTCTGTAAAACAAATCAAACAATCCCAACGGAATTACGTGTACAAAAATATGGTATACGTAAAACGAAGATAAATCAAATAATGGCCAACAGTACTTCGGGAAACTACAAATCTTTTCACTGTGCGTCCTTTCAATTCAAATCACCGCGCATTGCAATCAATGGCGATGATACTTATAATATTAACAGAAGAGTGTCACCCATTTATCGATTTGATAAATAATTTCACTATAAGTGTATTTGTTCAACTGTACATGCCTTATCATGGTCGCCTTCAGACTAAAGGGGTTCCGAGCTATGTTATTGCGAATCATCTACTAAACCCGTAGATGCACTTGACAATATATGAGATTTGTTCACTGTAGTCATCATGGATGTGGAATGCTTGATCACTCACTGAATGAGTGTGATACTAGTCGTCGGGCAAGGCAACTACCGTATGAATTCGGTCCTTGGATGCGATGGAACAGCACCGAGTCCTCTAGTACTGATGTTAGATCAATTAAAGAGGAGTTGCATACGATATCCCCAATACAAGATTGGATCGACCCTTTTTCAGAACCACCATTCCCTGACATGTTCCCGTCCGGTGATAGAATTGATGTACCTGCTGTACCTAGGTACCCGACTCATGTGGACGACAACTTCATGATTGGTGTCGACGTAAGTCCTAGACTAAATTAATTATACGGGTAATTTATAACCTGGTTCAATTGATTTTATGTAGCTCTGTAACCTATACAGCAACTAGTTTGATTGGATAATAACATAATCGATTCTATGCATTTCTCAGCTGTGACGACGGACAGGACCAGGGTTGGAAGTTGAACCTTTTTGGCAATTGCATACATGGCGGTTGGTACGAGTGCACTGCGCCAGCGTGCGTTTAGATGGTGGTATTGTAATGCTGGTGGTGTTTAGATGGTGGTGTTCAGATGGTGTTCTTGTAACGCTGGTGGTGTTTGTGATGTACTAACTGTTTACATGGTTGAAGTTCTTTGTTCATTCGCATGTCATGCCTGATACTTACCTTATTAGTAACTTATAGAGTCCCTTGTTCTGTTCTTCAGTTATTTTCGGCAACCGTCCTGTTTTTATTTAAATAACCATCCACACAAGTTCTACAACAAATATCCAACGAATTACTGAATGTACGTACACAAAATGTCTAAGAGGTATTTAGTAACCGAGTACTGTACCCTGGCCTGAAAATCTCTTTCCGTGCCACGTAAGGAATGAACACACTTCTTTCATGAACTACACTCTTTGGTTAATTTTGTGGACATTGGAATAAACATCCCTAGAGCCAAAAAAATGCTGAATAACACTTTAGGGCCTATAAGAATCGTTGGTATTAGTTATCTGGAGTAAACGACATCCCCAGTTGACAATCTATAATGGTTATTGGGAATTCAGTAAACGTGTAATGGATGCTCTATTAATGTATTGCACCTGGTGGAAGGTAACTCAACTTTGGCACTGGCCATGTCAAGGTTGGGTGATCCTTGAAGCTTCCTAAAACTGTGTATAAAAACTTGGGGTATGTAAGACATTATATATTACATGGTTACCTTGAGGCATTAGTTATCTGGTGTAAACGACATATAGAACCTCGCTAAAAATATTTAACATACCTGTACCACCAGAAATTCATATTTCCCCTGTTCACCCTCACATTTATGTTGTACACAAATCACTTATTCTTCTCTACGTACAGTGCTTCTCCCTCAGAACTAAATCTCCACCCATCTGAGTATTAGTCCCGCATTTTTTGCTTATAGATTCCCAAATCCTATACCTCTTAGTCCTTATGTTCAAAGACCATTTACTTTGTCACTTTCTTCCTTCTACATCTTGTCAACACCTTGGTTGTGGTATTGCTTCCCAAATAATTTGTTTGTGTATGAGTTCTCTAATGGTATCCTCAAATCCTCTTTGATTTGTTACATTTGATCTGCTGACAATACAACTACATAATTTCAAGCATGTAATCTTCAATTTGTTGTACGTGCTGTTGTATGTTAATAGTGCATTCACCTGCCGGATAAACTTCACGATGTACAAGAGAGAGTTGAGGACCATGATAAGTCCCCATATGTGCAACACTTGTCGTTCTCATAGTAGATTATTAAAGGTAGATGAAGTTATGTTGAGATTGTGGGACCTATTCTTTTAATCATCACCATTTGTTCAAAATTGTGGGACCCACTCTTTTAATCATCACCATTGATTCAGAAAAAACATTCAGCTCAAAGGTAGATTATTGCACAACGTTGCCTAGACTAGCGTTTTGATAAGAAGGATAATCTTCATCTCTTATTTTTCATCTCAAATGAGAACGACCCCCAATGTCGTGAACACGACAACTTGAGAGGAAGATATCGACAGATGGAAAGTGCCCCTCGGGTCAGAAATAATTATGGTAAGGCCTGGAAGCAAGGTCTGACACCTTTTATACGGTGCATCGGTAACTACAAAACATTTTACTCGGGCCCTTTCAAATCACAGCCGCTCGGCAATCAAGGTTCGAGGTTCATAATTACCGTCTGCAGAGAGTTAAGTGCTACCCACTACAATATATTTGAACATTATATCAGTGCATTTGTTAAATAATTTAAATACACCAACATATTTGTTCAATATTTGGTATATATGAACGCCTTGTCATGGTCGCCCCGCATGATTACCTACTATGTAGATCTTCATCTCTGTAAACCTTAGGGAAGATACTACTAATAGTACTAATAATAACATTCGATTTTACCGCCTGCTGTACATACTGTTCCATATTATTTTCCGTAGACAAACATTTATTTCGAAAACAGGAGCGGGTCCGTTCGTTTTCAGCGAAAAAAAATGGGCACGGCAACCTAGGTAAAGAGAGGACAGGTGTTAAGTAATGGTTGGTTTCTTTTTCTACTGGGCCCCAGACCACCTCTCACAATATCAGCTTTAAGTGAACGACCTGCGTTTAAAATCACCATAGATTAATCGCATTGTCGAACGGACCGGTCTTCAACTGACGGTTTGGTAATAAGCTTATTTTAGGTAATCACCACCTATTGGCCATGGGATCGAGTGCGTGTGACCATCAGATTACGTTTAGCTGTGCGTACTACGGCGTAAAAACGTCCCGCCCCCCGCCCCCCCGGGCGGAGCAGCACATAATGATGGTAACTACGGAACTACGGACATCCTGGTGCAATCGATTTGATAAATAATTCAACTATATCAGTATGTTTGTTCAACTATACACGCTTTTCCATGGTCACCCGCAGGATTACCTACTCTGTAGACCCTCAACAACGTAAACGATGCTTAAGATTCCGATTACCTCCGACTTGAATCTTACCAGGACAAGCATTTATTGTTGCACTGTGGTACACACTTGTCATAATTAGTGACAACTGGATGGGATAGTCATAGTACTCCACCCTAAAGTTCCCAAAAGGCGTGATCTGTGTTGGTTGACGATAGTACGTATTTTGTGTTCTGATAATAGTAGTAGTATTTTTTTGAACCTGCGTTGTTATCCATAACGATGGGATTACGTGAGTATAACCCTCTGATCAACAACGTCTGCATTTACTCATGTACGACGTTAGTTTACAAAAAAAAAATTGAATAAAAAGGAAAAAGACGAATCTGTGTCACTCTTCTGATAAAAATAGACGTGTCTTATTTAGATACCTCACACTTAATTGAGATAAAAAAGTTTACATGAGGCAATAATAGCTGAAGCCGGTTTACTAATAATGCGAAACTCGGTAGCCATATTTTTAGACGGAGTTGCTGATAGCTCTGCAATTTTTCTGTACGGTACGGGGGTCCTTTCAAATCACGCCCGCTCGGCAGTCAAGGTTCAAGATTCATGATTACCGTCTGCAGAGGGTTTGTAAAACCGTGAGTGCTACCCACTACTATGGACTACATGTGTATCCGTTTCAATTAAGCGATATGATAAATAATGTAAATTCAACAACATATTTGTTCAATAAATGTTGATGTCAAACTAACTACTGTTTACATCATGGTCTGTGAGCTCGCCCTAATGAACAACTACAGTACGATGAGCATGCGTAAACAATAATATTTCGTCAACGGAGATGAAAATTTGAACCGTAATCATGACCTGTTATTATTTCTCGCGCTTGTGCTGAACAATCACGTATGCTTCGTATGTCGATCCTGTATGGAATCGGGTTTGGATTCGGACCTGCGTCTGTGCTAGGGTTAGGGAGCTGTAGTGGACAGTGGAGCTGTGTGCTTGCTTGTGAGGAGGTTGAGGAGCTAATAATCGGGAATGAAAAGTCAAACTCAACAAACGGAGAACGTGTCACCCCATTCTTTTGCACCGAGTTTATTTGATCAACTAGTTTATTGTCATATCAACTATGTCACATACATCAATTGTCATATCAACTATTTTTCCCCTCTACTTTTTCTAACTTTCAGCTGACAACTGACAGCTGGATTATCAGCTATACAAAAGAATGGGCCAGCATGCACAATCGGGCGGAGTGGAGGATACTAGGGTTTAGTTCTCCTCCCGTCCTCTGTAAACCTCGCTCTCTCTAAACACTAAGCTCTCTTCTCAATCGAAACCATCCCAGAAATTCATTTCCGCCGCGGCGCCTCTTCTCTTCCTTTCTTCCGATATCTGCGCTCGCCATCTTCATCAATATTATAGCATCCAATCTCTGCAACCCGGCCAAACTGGTGATGATGAAGGCAGGCCACATGCATGCGTCGATATCGATCGGCGCCTCGAGCTCTCTCGGTATCGGTAATATTGAGCTGCGAACATTATACATTCATATCCCTATCCTTATTTTCACACTCTTTCGAACGGTAATTAATTTTTGCAAAATAAATAGCACGAACAGGAACGTACATGGCCTATCGCACGCACGGCGCCTCTGGATTACAACCCCAACTAGCGAAAGGAACAGCATACCTGGGCACTAGATCTATCGGCTATATTCTGCTGATGAGGTAATTTTGCAAACCAAACTTGTTAATTAGGAACATACATGCTCTGTTTGGTTGGGATTATAAGGCGTGAAATAAAGTGTGGGTACTGCTTGGGAATAATTTTGACACAAACCAAACTGTGTCGCGCTTTCGCATTTATTGTTAGCCTATGTGTTGATTTTTATGCCCTCTATTCTGCTATATGTGTAACACCCCTATAATAATAAAACAACAGCGGAAAATAAACTAAAGGTGCTACAGACCATCGGGCTCCAAACACCCGGTACCAACCTCACCAATTACAACCTTTACAATTAACTAAGTTACGGTCTGAACTTCGAGAAAACTTAACAAAACAAAACAATAAAACACATTCGCTCTCCACAAAACCTAGTCCCATCCCAAACGCTCATTCTCTTCGTGGCCACCTGTAAATCAATTCGTACCTGCAAGATGAAACCAAGCAGCCCACCCCAAAGGGGGCGGGTCAGTTCCCTGGAATGGAACTGGTACAATTCTCCAAAAACAAACTTAAAAACAACTCTTCAAAATAAATAGTAACATGAAAACAAACTCTGAAAAGTAAAACAGAGATAAAGCACTTCAAAACAATCAAGTTTAAAGAGAAAGGAAAACAAGACAAAGATAAAGAACTTTCCAAACCAAGTCATCCACTTAAGTAGTCACACACATAGTTAGTAAGCATCCATTGTTGATGTTAGAACCAATTCCCGTTTGGAGTATAAAGACTCAGATAGTCACAAAGGACTAGGAATAATAAGATAGATCCAAGAACCAATAACTCAAGAGTGGAATAATTCAATTGGGAGAGATGGCCCCCACCGCCAGATATCAATGTCCCTATGGCCGAGGGATATACAGCCCCCTGCTGTCAGATTTAAATGTCCTGATGGACGAGGGATATACAGCCCCCTGCTATTAAATATCAATGCCCCTATGGGCGAGGGATATACAGCCCCCTGCTGTTAAATTTAAAATGTCCTGATGGACGAGGGATATACAGCCCCCTGCTGTTCAATATCAATGCCCCTATGGGCGAGGGATATACAACCCCCTGCTGTTAAATTTAATAATGTCCTGATGGACGAGGATATACAGCCCCTGCTGTTAAATTTAATAATGTCCTGATGGACGAGGGTATACAGCCCCCTGCTGTTCAATATCAATGCCCCTATGGGCGAGGGATATACAGCCCCCTGCTGTTACCATTAAAGACGCGCGCACGTCGAAAGAAAGATTTCCAAGATTGACCTTTTCCAAAAATCCGCTAGATCACCAACTACCCAGAGCAATACCAAAACACTCAGTCCTACAGAGTGCAGAAGCGTAAACCCTAAGCAGCCAATGTCTAACAGGCAACCAAGTAGAAGAAACCAATACCCAAGTGAGTTCCACATCCAAGGCTCAGTTAGTCACACAAGCTGAGTCAGTCACACAACCATTTCTTATTGTAACACCCCAACTCAATCCAAATGTGGTCTCGCAACTTAACAGTATATATATACACATGTCACAGCGGAATTCTTTACAATCCAGGACCTTGCCACGGTCTGACTACAGAATATACCGAACATTAGTCTAACAACCTTAACCATTTACATAACCTTCTTACAACCCCCTCACATCCTATACATCTTACTAACTCAGATTGCCATACGGTGTACATGCACAACTCGTAGGCCATACTAACCCTTAACAGCTGTATCCTCTTCTTACTCTCGCGACAGCCGCCTCCTGATGTTCACCTGTAGTAAAAAGAAGCCCCCGAGGGGTCAGCACGAATGCTGGTACTATCCTCTCATGGCCCCCAAGCTAACGTGGCTACGACGACTAATTGTCGATAGCATGGAGGTTGTAGATGCACAATATAATAGAAAGTGCAGTAAACAACAACTCAGTTATGAACAATCAAAGTTCACACACAATGAACGACTTAAATGCGTTCCCTTAATTAGAGAGTTAGTTATTTAACTCTTTAAGTAATGTTCCCTCTTAAACTTAGTCCATCCTTATCTCACCTCAATCTTAGTCTTATCTTAATCTTAGAAACAACCATTTAATAAGGAGTGGGTGTAGCTTATCTTAATCTTAGTATTACAAACCATCCTTTAAAAAGGAATGGTTGCAACTTATCCTAACCTTACCTTAATCTTAATCTTAATAATACAAATCATCCTTTAAACAGGAATGATTGTAACTTAACTTAATCTTAATCTTAATCTCAATCTTAATCTCTGTATACAAACCTTTCCTGGAAGGGATTGGCCGTATCTAATTCGAACCTGGGATTTAGGTGATCCCACCGCACCATCTTATCTCAGTCTTAGAATACAACCATTCTTTAAGTAGAAATGGTTGTAACTTATCTCAAACCTTATCTCAATCTTATCTCAGTTCTTATCTCAATTAAGTCAACCGTTCTTTTATTAGAATGGTTGTACCTTAATCCATTGTTTATCTGTCGGGTCACGTAGCCCTAACCAATGAGTTATCAGCCCATTGGTTTACATAAACAATATTTATTAGAATTAGTTGGGCATTTAGGTAGATCCCACTACACCATCTCAGTATGCCTCCCTCCTAAAACAAGAAGTCCGAGGAGGTCGAGTCTATCTGTCGACTCTAGGCGACGAGTCCGAGGACAAGTCACTTTGGAAGACGGTATTTGATAAGGATACCGACTTCCCCCAATACACATGTGCCGGTACCATTCCGGATTCCTCACTCAAGTTCAGTTAGTAACAGTCTCAAGACCATGTTTGTTGGTTAACCTCTTTCGGTTCATATCGTCCCTATTAGGGGGCGTTCCTTATTCTCACTCAATTTCTTACTAAACATTGGTTAGTAAGTTCTCACGGTATGTTGTGTTAGTTTTCAAACATCACACAACAATAATATATATGTATATATATCCGGTTGCATGCTTTATCTTGTTAGTGAGCACACAAAAACAAATAGCACACAAGCCGAGGGACACCTCGTTAGCAAGCAGGTCACAAGAAGAAACAACTGTACCGTTCACCGCTGGCCGTTCAGTTGCTTAATCTCTTCCGGAGTCCCATTCCAAGTCCTAAAACATTCATTCAGTTTTAGGTTGTTAATCTCTTAACTCAATTCAACTTACTTATCATACTTAACTTACTTAACCCTTAGTGACTCCAATTTAACACCTCTTAAGTCTTACAACTTAATCTTACAAACTTAATCTTAAACTTTCAAGTTTATACTTACTTAGCTTAATTTCTCAAGTTCTTAGGGTCTCAATCATACTACCCTACCAAAGGCATACCTTATACCCATTGCCATTCTTAGAATTCAAAATTTCTTTTTTTTTTTCTAGTGTTAAGGGTCGACGACCCACCGACCGACCCAACCCCTGGGTCGGTCCATTACAGAAACTCTTCCGTCTTGAACTCATCCGACCGACCCAAGCTAAACCGACCGACCCAAAACCCTCTGGGTCGGTCCTCTGCCGAAACATTTTCCTTCACTAAATCTTGCCCGACCGACCCACTGACCGACCCATCCTTATGGGTCGGTCTATTGCCGAGACATTTCTGCTGGGTTAGCAAGGTCCGACCGACCCAGAACTGGGTCGGACCCTGGGTCGGTCCACTACAGATTTCCCTCTTAAATTGCTCTTCCAATTCCAAACTCTTCCACAAGTGTCCTAATAGGTCCAACACCATCTTGGCACCTTAAACCCACCTTATAACCTCCTTTAAATACCTTAAATCATCCACCAAAATCCACCTTAGTCATTATGCATTTTCCTTGTAATAATGCTACTCTTGTAATGCTTTCCTCTAGGTTTCTAGGTGGTGGTTCGTACTTAATGTAACCACTATGCCAATGTTTTCCTCACCACTATAACATCATCTCCCAAGCATCTCTCACTATCTAAAACTCTTCCAAGCATTTACTAAAAGTTCCTTCACAAGCTTAAGCTTCCATACACCAACACCTTATTTCCTCCCTAATTGTTTACCAACATTTGCCTAAGTTCTAAATACTCAATTACATTCTCTTGATTCCTAAATCCCCCAAGGTAATGCCTAAGTCATTACCACTCATTCCAACACTTTATCTTACCCCTCTTCATCAAGACAATCCCTAAAACTTCCTAGTACTTCCTTAGTCATTATATTCCCTTAGAACATATCTTAATCACCTTAAGCATCATACCTTCTCCTTAAACTTATGCTCAAGTCTTATATTCCTCATCTCATGATTTTGGTGTGCTCAAAACACTCACCATTCCTCTAACTCCTCCTTGACATCTCTAGGTCATCCTAAACCTCAAGAACTCCTTAGTTAATTCATTTCCACCCAATTTTCTTTTCATGCTCCCTAGTAAACCCTAGGGCATACTAGCTCACCACTACCACTTAAACACTTTGTTTTCTACCCAAATTTTGCCATAGCTTCTCTAGCATCTTATCATGCCCAAGTGCATTATTTTTCCTCATTCAACCATCTCACACACATCAAGTTCTTCTCATCTTATTTCCTCACCCAAATCAACTTATTCACATCATACTCAATATATTGCAATAATCTTAAATTGCATAGCACTAAGGCTCTTAGATGACATGGCTCTTAGGCCCTTAAATGACTTAAACTTAAACACTGAATTTCCCACATATAAAAGCTTTCAACCTGCAAATACACTCATCAATCTCATGGCAGTTATAATGCTCTTGAGAACCACCTTAAACTTATATTACTAAGTCATTCTCATTAGCTCCTTAGTCACAAGTTCATAAGCTTGTTTAAGTTCTTTTTCTTAGGTTACAAAACCCATTACCTAATGTAAGCCCTAGGCTACATTGGTACTCATCTAATCTCATTCCTTAAAACTTAAACCACCATTAGGTAAGCATTTTACCTTGTTTTCTCAAGCTTATCTTAACTTCCTCCTTAGACCTTCTTCTTGAATGAATATCGGCCACCACTCAAACTTCCCTTGCCAATGTTCTAATCAATAACCAATGACTCATATGAGCACTAAACAATACACTAACCTTAAGGAGTAAACCCTAGGTTAAAAATGTGTTCTAAGGTATTAAACTGAATGTTTTACCTTGGATTCTCAAAGCAAGCTTGGATATGAATTAAGTAGGACCTCCTCTAGCCCTTGGAGAATAGAATCAAGCTAGAACAATGGATAAAAATGAATCCCATGAGTAGAAATTTTCGGCCATGTATAAGGAATGATGGAAACATGGTTTTTCTTACATTTTCTTTACCTTAAGAGAATGGAGAAGCTAATGAGCTCTTCAAACTTGATTTTCCTCCATCAATGGAGTTTTCTCATGGCACCAAAATGGAGCTTTGAAAGATTTGAAAAGATAGAAAGATAGGTCTTGACCTAACTAAGAATAATATGTGTTTAGTTTTTGATTTGGAGCTAAAATGAGCAAGTTGTTGCCAAAGCAAGGTGAAGCAACAATGGAGGCTGGCTGGGCACGGCTTGGAACAGAGAAAACAAGAAGAAACCGTGGTGAAGAAGAAGAAATGAAGAAGAGAAGAGAGAGGTAGGCTAATATAAGGTATTTGCTTTAATAAAGCAAATAGTACTCTTTTACTTATCTCTTCTTTTATTTTCTCATTTGATGACTCATGTGGTGACTCCCCACCTTAGAAAAACCGGCCCCCTACCTTAAATAAGGCTAACATGGTCTTTGTTGACCAATTAATTGACTTATGTTGACTTATGTCTTAACTAGCACTAAATAGTTACTATTCACTAATCAAGGCACATAATCGGGAAATTTTTGATTTCCCATTGATTTAGACCTCCTAATGTGATACTAATTAGTACACATGTTGATTAAAGAGTAATGATGGACATTTAGCCACTCAAAACTCAATTCTAAGACAATTTCTCAAAAATGTGCTTTAAGAATTCTTAAAGCACATTTTGTGTTTTAACCTGTTTTCAAGCTTGGTTTTCTTTGCTAATTGATTTAAAATGACCATTAGAATATTACTAAGGTCTTATCATGATATTTGGGTACTCACCCAAGTCTCTCCAAGCTTAGAGCACGTTTTTGCCCTGATTGCCCTTAAGGCACTTTCTTGTGTTTTCCTTGGTTTAAATTGTCTACCAATCTTTCTAAGGCATATTCTAGCCTTACTACATCATAATTTGATGTTCACTTAGCATACTTAGGTTTGGGGTATTTCAATCTACCCCCCTTAAAAGAACTTTGTCCCCAAAGTTCCCATGCATCTTTTCTTCTTAGAATGCATGTCTTACCTCATTCCTTAGATCATATAGATCATACTTATGTATACTTAATCTCATGGGATCATTGGATCCACCACATTCTTATACTTAAATATCACACAACATGCTTAAGCATGTGTAGCACTCAAAATTCCTTTTGTTCCTTTTGATGATTAAAACATTCACATAACTTCCAACGTATTCTCCCATGTCACCGGTCCGTAGACAATGGCTCATTCGTCCTCGTCACCATGGGCTAGAATACAAACACGCTGCTCTCCCCATGTCACGGTCGTCGAAGACAAAGGCTCGTGCGTCCTCGACTTCATGGGCGAGACTCAGTAAAAAGGTAATCCTTTTTACGAGGTCATGTGAGGAATAATTCCTCTAATTAAAAATACAATCAACTCCAATTTCATTTTTTTTTTTTTTTTTTATCCTAAGGCCTCTATCCTTAGTGTGATTTCTTGTGACCACTGGTAGGGAGTTTCAGGAATAATCCTACCCTGATGTGATCAGCATCAGTGCAGAACCATCCTTCCACTCCAATTTGTGTTCGGTTTCCCTTGATCCCTAAAAATCAAGTTCCACCTCCCACGTCATTTTCAAACATCAGTTAATTCACTCATGTCCAATTTTCTATCTTTTTAGTTCTTCTAATCATAATCAACATCTCCAAGTGTGGACTAAGTCCATCAAACATCCTCAATTCATCTCTTAGTAACTACCTCCAGACTTAATTCCTACTAATTCCATATCAGTCTCATACCACATATCATTACTATATCCTTCCTCATGCTCATATCAAATAATATCTCATAGTGTTATCTTATTCTTATCTCACACATAGTCTCATATTGACTTATACCTCATGTATTCCTTATTCCTTAAGTCTCCTTAATCCTCTTCCTTAATTCTCTTAACTTGTACTCACACCGGAGTTAACAAGATAAGTACTTAGTATGTATGGTATTCACATCTTCTGTGTGCAATAACCATGATTTATCTTAAAATGTTTATGTAAAACATATTCTCAAATTATTTTGTGCTATGCACATCGTAGTTTATGTACTCAGTACACAAACATACGCTAAGCGGTTTTCGCTCTACCCCCCTTAAAATGGATTACGCCCACGTAATCAACATTACATGATCTTTGAACATAAGTTCAAGATGTCTAATTCTTACCAAGCATTCTAGCTTCTACGTTATCTTTCTTACTTATAATTCGATCAGAAATGACTTAGTCTCTGTATCGAGGATTCTTAACGGTACTTATACCGTTTCCTTAACTTAGTTTGGTCTAATCTCAAAGTAGTGGTCTGCTAGCTTCCGCTGCGCGCCTCTGATAATCGTAGGCTTAATTGTCTCAATGGACACGTGTTGTCTTTATATATACACGGCCTTAATGAGTTGTAACTCGTCTATCCATTCTCCCTGAAGATCTTATGCTCATACTCTTAGTATTTTCTCGAATGTTTAAATTGTTCTCCCCAACTGACCTTTGGTCTGAGGATGGTTCTTATCCTGAAACTACTGTTTAGTGCTTATTGCACTTTACAGTCTAATCTTACTCATCTTAAGACATGTCCTATGTCTATACTTAACAATCTGTGCTTCTCGCACTTCATAGTCCTTAATTATCTGTTCTCTGATTCCCTTGCGTTACTGGGTCAACTGAATTCTTCTCTTCAACTGTTTGTGGTAGTAGCTGCTCTTGTCTGATCTTGCGTCGTTGTCGGTGGTACGGAGTCGACTACTTCCCGTGTTCCTTACACCACTCGTTCACATGCATGGGGTACCTTACTGGTACATTACTACTTACCCAACTAACTCATAAATGAGCGTGTCAGGCCTGCAAGCCCCTGTGGGGTGCAGTCGTCCCGTCTCGTTTTAGTAAACTCATGGTGTCCGTCACACGTTTAGCTATTGCTAATTATGAAGTATTCTGTTGTCGATCTCCTCTTTCATCGTTCCATAATAACATTTATTGTTCTTCTTGAAGTTAATCAAGGAAAATCCATTTACTGTGTTCTTGGGTATTGTATGCTCTAGTTCTTTATGTATCCCGTACTGATGCGGTCTCTTAATATCTGAGGTCTCTTCCCGTAGATCCTCTTATCTTGTTCCTCATATTTATGCTACTAGGAATGCACTCCCCAGTCCTTAAGGAATGGGTAGTGTGCTTCCTGTAAAATCTTACTTAACTAGGTCCAGACTACTGGCATCAATGCACAGTTCGTCTACCATCTTATTTCCTTACTTATACTGGTCTTAACTCATAAATCTAATTGCCTCAGTGTCAATATTTGACGGCTCATTCATAATGGTCGCCTTACCGCGCACCATGACTTAATCCACCTTTCTAACTATTGTACTCACGACCACTACTACCGTGGTAGTTGGCCCTTACCATGTTGCCCATTAATGGTGCAACCTCTTACTCACTTATTCTAATGTCTTACCTTATACTCAATCCCTTCTTGGTGTAAACACACTGGGAGTTCTCTCATTCTGGTATTGGCGGTTGTCGTACGGTGTTGTAAAATAGTTGACTCTTGATGTAAAGATGTTCTGCTCCAATCTCAGATTCGTAAGTAGGCTAATGTCTTTTGGCAATTAAGGGTAAGTTCGTTTTAGGCGTTTGCCTTACGGTGTCCAAGTTGGATATTATCCTGGCATCTTATACTTCTATCTCAACGCTTCGTTCAACTTCTGTTGACTACGCCACCCGTTGATGATCAATCATATTTGGGTGTTAATGAGTTAAACTAACAGTGTTAACTGTCATTCATCAATTGTTCGGCTCGACTATGCCCGCTCTGTGGGGTAGTCCTCTGAGCTTTCCTTTTCCAGGGTTGTACGACTTTAATTCTTAGTAGGTTATAGCTTACGTTTATTTCTTTTTTCCTTGATTTCCGGGTTTTCCAACATCTTCATTAAAGAATGTTGTCATTGGTGTCCTTAATGGTCACTCCGGGAGTCTCATCCCGTTTTCGTTGTAAGTCGTTCAATCGACTACCTTTATCGTATCACTTGATACATTCCATGAATGTTGTTATTTACGTAGTGCTTTTGCTCAAATTATTGAGCGATCTCTTAGGTTCCTCCTTGAGATCCGGGTTTGGTGTTTTTACCACACTGTCGGTTGTTGTTGTAGTAGGTTGTACCGTTGCAAATATTTATACGGTTTAGTATTTCGTCTAAGCTCAGCTCCCTGCTGGCTGATGTGTCGGTTCACTCATTATGGTCAGGCCGTGGGCCTTTCCAAAGTCTTATTTTTCTGTTCTTATGGATTTACAATCCGGTATTAATTTATGCTACAACTGTAGCGTTCTCCTATTTCGCCTTGATGGCTTTCATGTGGCTCAACCGTGGTAGCACTTGCTATGGCAAGTGCGCCATGCAGGATGGGTTATTGGTACAAGGTGCATTGGAAGTAAAACTTCCTTCTAATTTCCAAGTAATTGGTAGTCCTCGGGACTCCTTCAATAATATCTTATTTTGGATAACTATCATCGGGCAGTTTCCTTGTGTTTGACAGTACTGTCATCTACCAGGGCGTTCCTTTTGAGAGAACCCTTAATATTTCTTATGTCTAATCCTCGCCCTTGTCTCCACACATCTTGTTGTGGTTACTGAGTAATGATGTCCTTTAGGCACTACATCGTAGTCCTATTTCGGTAAACCATTTATATGAGTTCCCGTTCCTTAACTGGACCTTCCAGTAATCTTAATCCTCATGCTCTGTATTATTTCACTGTTATTCTCCTTCGGACCGCTGTCCGGTACTCGTGCCTCTTATCATTTCCTTATCTATTGTACGCGTAGTGCTTTCCTTATCATTGGTATTGCGGGTTATTTCGACTGCATAGCATGTCGACCCATGTTGCCGGTAATTACCGTTCCCTTACTGATAGTATTCCATGGGTAGCGCCTGTCTCTCTGTTGCGCTCCATTGAAAATCCCTCAGTTCTCCTTAACTGTTATGCCACAAGATGTTTCTTGTATTGCTTACTATTAGCTAACTGCCAGATCAGGTTTCCCCGAGTAAGAGAAGGCTTTCTTCTCTCTGGCGTGTGTTCCACAAATTCAGGGTTAGGGATGTGGAGGGCGGGTCTAGGTACTATGGATGTCCGGTAAACACCGGGAAGTCCTGACTAACGCACCTCACACACTATCTCTCAACCCTTAACCCGTAACTCAATCTCAACCTCAATATCTTCCTAAGTTCGGTAATTCCTTGTCTTCAGAGCGTAACTACGCTCTGATACCACTTTTTGTAACACCCCAACTCAATCCAAATGGGTCTCGCAACTTAACAGTATATATATACACATGTCACAGCGGAATTCTTTACAATCCAGGACCTTGCCACGGTCTGACTACAGAATATACCGAACATTAGTCTAACAACCTTAACCATTTACATAACCTTCTTACAACCCCCTCACATCCTATACATCTTACTAACTCAGATTGCCATACGAGTGTACATGCACAACTCGTAGGCCATACTAACCCTTAACAGCTGTATCCTTTCTTACTCTCGCGACGGCCGCCTCCTGATGTTCACCTGTGTAGTAAAAGAAGCCCCCGAGGGGGTCAGCACGAATGCTGGTACTATCCTCTCATGGCCCCCAAGCTAACGTGGCTACGACGACTAATTGTCGATAGCATGGAGGTTGATTAGATGCACAATATAATAGAAAGTGCAGTAAACAACAACTCAGTTATGAACAATCAAAGTTCACACACAATGAACGACTTAAATGCGTTCCCTTAATTAGAGAGTTAGTTATTAACTCTTTAAGTAATGTTCCCTCTTAACTTAGTCCATCCTTATCTCACCTCAATCTTAGTCTTATCTTAATCTTAGAAACAACCATCCTTTAATAAGGAGTGGGTGTAGCTTATCTTAATCTTAGTATTACAAACCATCCTTTAAAAAGGAATGGTTGCAACTTATCCTAACCTTACCTTAATCTTAATCTTAATAATACAAATCATCCTTTAAACAGGAATGATTGTAACTTAACTTAATCTTAATCTTAATCTCAATCTTAATCTCTGTATACAAACCTTTCCTGGAAGGGATTGGCCGTATCTAATTCGAACCTGGGATTTAGGTGATCCCACCGCACCATCTTATCTCAGTCTTAGAATACAAACCATTCTTTAAGTAGTAGAAATGGTTGTAACTTATCTCAAACCTTATCTCAATCTTATCTCAGTTCTTATCTCAATTAAGTCAACCGTTCTTTTATTAGAATGGTTGTACCTTAATCCATTGTTTATCTGTCGGGTCACGTAGCCCTAACCAATGAGTTATCAGCTCCATTGGTTTACATAAACAAATTTATTAGAATTAGTTGGGCATTTAGGTAGATCCCACTACACCATCTCAGTATGCCTCCCTCCTAAAACAAGAAGTCCGAGGAGGTCGAGTCTATCTGTCGACTCTAGGCGACGAGTCCGAGGAAAGTCATCTTTGGAAGACGGTATTTGATAAGGATACCGACTTCCCCCAATACACATGTGCCGGTACCATTCCGGATTCCTCACTCAAGTTCAGAGTAACAGTCTCAAGACCATGTTTGTTGGTTAACCTCTTTCGGTTCATATCGTCCCTCATTAGGGGGCGTTCCTTATTCTCACTCAATTTCTTACTAAACATTGGTTAGTAAGTTCTCACGGTATGTTGTGTTAGTTTTCAAACATCACACAACAATATAATATATATGTATATATATTCCGGTTGCATGCTTTATCTTGTTTAGTGAGCACACAAAAACAAATAGCACACAAGCCGAGGGACACCTCGTTAGCAAGCAGGTCACAAGAAGAAACAACTGTACCGTTCACCGCTGGCCGTTCAGTTGCTTAATCTCTTCCGGAGTCCCATTCCAAGTCCTAAAACATTCATTCAGTTTTAGGTTGTTAATCTCTTAACTCAATTCAACTTACTTATCATACTTAACTTACTTAACCCTTAGTGACTCCAATTTAACACCTCTTAAGTCTTACAACTTAATCTTACAAACTTAATCTTAAACTTTCAAGTTTATACTTACTTAGCTTAATTTCTCAAGTTCTTAGGGTCTCAATCATACTACCCTACCAAAGGCATACCTTATTACCCATTGCCATTCTTAGAATTCAAAATTTCTTTTTTTTTTTTCTAAGTGTTAAGGGTCGACCGACCCACCGACCGACCCAACCCCTGGGTCGGTCCATTACAGAAACTCTTCCGTCTCTTGAAACTCATCCGACCGACCCAAAGCTAAACCGACCGACCCAAAACCCTCTGGGTCGGTCCTCTGCCGAAACATTTTCCTTCACTAAATGCCGACAGACCGACCCACCTGACGCCATCCTTATGGGTCGGTCTATTGCCGAGACATTTCTGCTGGTTAGCAAGGTCCGACCGACCCAGAACTGGGTCGGACCCTGGGTCGGTCCACTACAGATTTCCCTCTTAAATTGCTCTTCCAATTCCAAACTCTTCCACAAGTGTCCTAATAGGTCCAACACCATCTTGGCACCTTAAACCCCCTTATAACCTCCTTTAAATACCTTAAATCATCCACCAAAATCCACCTTAGTCATTATGCATTTTCCTTGTAATAATGCTACTCTTGTAATGCTTTCCTCTAGGTTTCTAGGTGGTGGTTCGTACTTAATGTAACCACTATGCCAATGTTTTCCTCACCACTAAACATCATCTCCCAAGCATCTCTCACTATCTAAAACTCTTCCAAGCATTTACTAAAAGTTCCTTCACAAGCTTAAGCTTCCATACACCAACACCTTATTTCCTCCCTAATTGTTTACCAACATTTGCCTAAGTTCTAAATACTCAATTACATTCTCTTGATTCCTAAATCCCCCAAGGTAATGCCTAAGTCATTACACTCATTCCAACACTTTATCTTACCCTCTTCATCAAGACAATCCCTAAAACTTCCTAGTACTTCCTTAGTCATTATATTCCCTTAGAACATATCTTAATCACCTTAAGCATCATACCTTCTCCTTAAACTTATGCTCAAGTCTTATATTCCTCATCTCATGATTTTGGTGTGCTCAAAACACTCACCATTCCTCTAACTCCTCCTGACATCTCTAGGTCATCCTAAACCTCAAGAACTCCTTAGTTAATTCATTTCCACCCAATTTTCTTTTCATGCTCCCTAGTAAACCCTAGGGCATACTAGCTCACCACTACCACTTAAACACTTTGTTTTCTACCCAAATTTTGCCATAGCTTCTCTAGCATCTTATCATGCCCAAGTGCATTATTTTTCCTCATTCAACCATCTCACACACATCAAGTTCTTCTCATCTTATTTCCTCACCCAAAATCAACTTATTCACATCATACTCAATATTGCAATAATCTTAAATTGCATAGCACTAAGGCTCTTAGATGACATGGCTCTTAGGCCCTTAAATGACTTAAACTTAAACACTGAATTTCCCACATATAAAAGCTTTCAACCTGCAAATACACTCATCAATCTCATGGCAGTTATAATGCTCTTGAGAACCACCTTAAACTTATATTACTAAGTCATTCCATTAGCTCCTTAGTCACAAGTTCATAAGCTTTTTAAGTTCTTTTTCTTAGGTTACAAAACCCATTACCTAATGTAAGCCCTAGGCTACATTGGTACTCATCTAATCTCATTCCTTAAAACTTAAACCACCATTAGGTAAGCATTTTACCTTGTTTTCTCAAGCTTATCTTAACTTCCTCCTTAGACCTTCTTCTTGAATGATATCGGCCACCACTCAAACTTCCCTTGCCAATGTTTAATCAATAACCAATGACTCATATGAGCACTAAACAATACACTAACCTTAAGGAGTAAACCCTAGGTTAAAAATGTGTTCTAAGGTATTAAACTGAATGTTTTACCTTGGATTCTCAAAGCAAGCTTTGGATATGAATTAAGTAGGACCTCCTCTAGCCTTGGAGAATAGAATCAAGCTAGAACAATGGATAAAAATGAATCCCATGAGTAGAAATTTCGGCCATGTATAAGGAATGATGGAAACATGGTTTTTCTTACATTTTCTTTACCTTAAGAGAATGGAGAAGCTAATGAGCTCTTCAAACTTGATTTTCCTCATCAATGGAGTTTCTCATGGCACCAAAATGGAGCTTTGAAAGATTTGAAAAGATAGAAAGATAGGTCTTGACCTAACTAAGAATAATATGTGTTTAGTTTTTGATTTGGAGCTAAAATGAGCAAGTTGTTGCCAAAGCAAGGTGTGAAGCAACAATGGAGGCTGGCTGGGCACGGCTTGGAACAGAGAAAACAAGAAGAAACCGTGGTGAAGAAGAAGAAATGAAGAAGAGAAGAGAGAGGTAGGCTAATAAGGTATTTGCTTTAATAAAGCAAATAGTACTCTTTACTTATCTATTCTTTTTTATTTTTCATTTGATGACTCATGTGGTGACTCCCCACCTTAGAAAACCGGCCCCCTACCTTAAATAAGGCTAACATGGTCTTTGTTGACCAATTAATTGACTTATGTTGATTTATGTCTTAACTAGCACTAAATAGTTACTATTCACTAATCAAGGCACATAATCGGGAAATTTTTGATTTCCCATTGATTTAGACCTCTAATGTGATACTAATTAGTACACATGTTGATTAAAGAGTAATGATGGACATTTAGCCACTCAAAACTCAATTCTAAGACAATTTCTCAAAAATGTGCTTTAAGAATTCTTAAAGCACATTTTGTGTTTTAACCTGTTTTCAAGCTTGGTTTTCTTTGCTAATTGATTTAAAATGACCATTAGAATATTACTAAGGTCTTATCATGATATTTGGGTACTCACCCAAGTCTCTCCAAGCTTAGAGCA
This sequence comes from Limonium bicolor, assembly GCA_023374045.1. NCBI lineage: Eukaryota > Viridiplantae > Streptophyta > Magnoliopsida > Caryophyllales > Plumbaginaceae > Limonium > Limonium bicolor. The sequence goes on from CM041783.1 coordinate 68,023,320, forward strand.
CGTTTTTGCCCTGATTGCCTTAAGGCACTTTCTTGTGTTTTCCTTGGTTTAAATTGTCTACCAATCTTTCTAAGGCATATTCTAGCCTTACTACATCATAATTTGATGTTCACTTAGCATACTTAGGTTTGGGGTATTTCACTTATTTTTAGAAGTTCCTCTTAAAGTCAGTTAGCGTTTCCAAAACATTCCACAAGTCAACCAGCAAAAATATCGTAGTACGAGAAATCGTACAAAACATTCCATAAAGTCCAAAACACGTCAAGCTGAGTACGAGAAAGAGAAATCGTACAAAACATTCCATAAAGTCCAAAACACGTCAAGCGAGTACGAGAAATCGTACCTGGGTAACGCTGTCAGTTAATCAACTTGCGCAACCAATCAACAGTACTCTGAAGAATATTAAAGGTAATCTACCATCAATCACTTGTAGCCTATGTACGCTTAAATAAACTCCTTACTCTTATTTCAAAGTCCCAATTATCTTTTAAGCCCTCACTTAAATGTTATGTATAACCTTTGACTTGTCTTAGAATGTGTATAACTCAAGGTTGTAAGACCAAGGATTGTTTTTATTAACACTTGTTAATTGTTCCACCCTTATCCACTTTACCCATACCTAACCATAATTCTCACATTAAAGACCTTTATACATAAGTGCATTATACGTTATTCAATCAATCTTAGAATTCAATAACCATTCTTAAGCTCATACTTTTATTCTTACTTTAGGACATACATCGTGTTATGACCAATGATGGGTTTATCTTAGAATACTATACTATTATTTCACAATTTATTGACTATGTATCTTTATCAATATCTACTAGATAATCCATAAACTAAGTCTTCCCCTTAACTTAAAAGATATAATCCTGTATACTGAAATCGTAGTGTTGTAGATGCATTTTAGTATAACTTATTTGAGCTACTAAACTCAATTATCTTATCTTTAGTTCAGAATGGCCTTTAATTACAACCATCTATAATCTTGTCATCAGTTGTTAAATACTTTTCAACTTGAAATAGCCATATTATAGTTAACTAAAACTTATCGAACTCGCACATTTAGTATCCACAAGGTATATTATTTACTTAACCATAACTTATAATAAGGTGTCTTAAGATAACCTTTTATGTATCCTTACTTACATTTAATTCCCTAACTGTTTTTACTTTTACACACATTCTCTCTATAGACCATGTATAATCCTTTTATATTAAACTTCGTTAAACTCAAGTCTTAAATACATTTTATATTGTTTACAAAACCTAAAGTTTCAAAAGAATAACTTAATAAATCAATTCCCTTTATTGTATTTAGGATGGACATTATATCTTAGCATGAGGTAGAATTTATCAAAGAATTAAATTCTGGTTCGTAAGTGAAATTGTCAATTACTTAATAAGATAATATATTCTGAACAATCTCCATACCTTATATTCAAATGACACATTAATATTTCCAGTGTCAAAAGGTAAATCAATATAATCTCTTATGTAACCTAATTTCATCTAATTAAAGGTTTTAAAAGATTTTAAGTATCTAATTTCTATTTACAAACCTCCTTATAAATTCTAACTACTAAATACATTACTTAACTATAAACTCACATCCTGAATATTGGTGTTAAATGTATTTATATGGCTTAACTAGTTGTAAGAAACTTAAGGATTATTATTTAGATTAAATTCCTAATCATAGTTTAATGTAGTTTTATATCATAATCCCTTTTAATGATTTTATCTTAAAATATTGAGTAAATTACTCAGAACCCCCTTGAGGATTTGAGATATTACAGTTAACCCCCTTGTGTTTATCATAATTATTGGTAACCACCTCAAGGTTAAGGTATCTTTGACTACGAACCCCCGAACTATAACTTTGTGAAAAAAAAGTTAACTATGTGTTGACCTATCAGCTTAATCACATTAATAATGCTAGACTGAACAACAAAACTGCTTAATCAACATCATCTAACTCTCTTTCATCCCACTTTAGATACATTTTTCAAGGAAGGGTTGACATTTTTAGGAAAATAACAATGCAAATTAAGTAGTGTTTTTTATCCAGCATGACCTTATTAATAAGATTAAACTGATAGGTTAACACATAGTTAACTTCCTGATAATAGAGTCATAGTTTGGGGGCTCGTAGTCAAAGATACCTTAATCTCGAGGTGGTTACCAATAATTATGATAAACACAAGGGGGTTAACTGTAATATCTCAAATCCTCAAGGGGGTTCTGAGTAATTTACTCTAAAATATTAAGTTATTACTCAATACTATAAATATTAAGAAGTAATTAAATCTAGACTTATTTATCCTCTTCACCTTTAGATGTAAAAGTAACTCATTTATTTTATTATTGTTTACATAATAAGAACATTTAAATGTAAAAGTATTTCATTCATTTTACTATTAATTATATAATAAGATCTACTTGTGTAACACTTTATGTAAACTAATTCCAAATATTCCTAAATTTCAACTTATTAATTTCTTAACCAAATTATAGATTTACATTGTGGTCATTGACTAAATATATACGTATATTTAAATACTGTTTATATAAATCTTAGAAATTCAAAGATAACTAAAAACTCAACCTATAACCATAAATTAATACCACCTCATATAATATTCTTTTATTAGTATCATGTAGAGGTTTAGTTTAACTCATTAATTCCTTCATATTATATTTTCTATAAGGTATTTATTCCTTTATTTATTTATTCGTATATATTATATCCTTCCTATTATATTTCTCACAAGGAATGTTATTTCCTTTATCTTTTATTGTACTTATATATATATATATATATATATATATATATATATATATATATAATATATCTACATATATTAAGATTTATCCAGAACATTCTTCAAGAAATTCTATTGTATTTAATTATATTTAATATCTTTTAGACATATCCATAACTGATTTATGGTTTATAAAATAAAGTATTTCCCTTAGTTTTAGTTAAACATATTAGCTTCCATTATATAATAAATAAAATGTAGTTTAGTTAAATTCCTTGATTAATATAAGTTTCTATTTTATTTCTCTCATATAAATATATATATAAATATATGTAACAATTTTTACCCCACTTAAAGTTAATACCCAAAATATTTATAAACATACTGTATTAAATGTTAATTAGTCTTATTATATTTTCCCCAACCTATAAAGTTCAATAATCAACTACACTTTAATTTTGATTACATTAAAACCATATATTATAAGTTATTCTTATGAAAAACTCATGAACACAATTTTTAAAAACCTTTTACCATTGCCCAAAAATTCCCAAATTTAATATACAGTAACTATAACATTTTATACATATTATAAAAATTTTGTTTCATAAAATATCTTTTTAATTTAACCAAATAATTCCAGAAAATCCGTAACTTGTAAAAATCATAACTTATGTTTAAAAACTCCAAAATCATAATATTTTACATCAAAATAAACTAGATTAAATAAGGAATCTATGGTTAAAATTTCAAGTCAAAATACATTCGGGAAGGCACTTAAATTAATTAAACAAGTTAAGGTTTATTCCTGGAAACAATTATAAAAACTTATACATTTAAATTCGTACGTTTTAATCGTGGCCGTCCATCTCTATTAACTGAGATCGGACGGCCTAGGTTGCGCGAGTTCTTCAGAGAACTCGAATCGAACTCGAGTACTAATTCCCCTATATCTCTCGATCTACAGAACGAAATTCAACGATTCTTGTTTCTATGGATTCTAAATCGAATTCCGGTTCTAATGGTACCGATTTCCCCAATTATCATGAAATATTCATCGAGTTTGGAATTCAATTCGCAAGTTAGGGTTTATACGAATTTCTGGGTTCGATGCGCACTCAAATCCGACAAATTCCCTCAATATGGTACGTAATTGAATCAATTAAAACATGGGTTAGGGTCGAAAACAACACTACCAACAACATTATCGGAGCAATTGATCGGAAACTCACCGGAATTGCCCGAATCGAAGCGATTCGAAATCGTTTTTCTGGAAAAACTTGAACTTTCGACCAGTTCGGGAAGCACACTTCGAGGATCTATAAGTTATTGCACAGATCGAGTTAGGTTTTGTTTTTGGGCTCATTAGAAAGATGGAACTTAGATCTACACATGGATAACTAGAAATAATCCTAACTCGCATTATACAGAAAGAAAATCGACCCGAAAGTTACGAGTTTCCTCTGTTTCCGGTATGATTTATGTGCTGAAAAATCCGGAACTTTGAGCGACTATAACTTCCAAACGGTTATGAATCAGGCTTGGGAATAAACATGAAAGTTGTAGACGGATTAGAGATCTACACAACGAGCTAAAGAAATCAAAATTTGGTTGAGAAACGAAGGACTTATGGCCAGACGAATTTACCTGAATTCGAAAGGAATTGGGAATCTGGGTTGCGACTGTGAAAGGTGCCGACTTGAGAACGATTTTCCCGTTGATGTAGAAGGATTTAGGGCTTGTATGAGTTACGGTTGTAAAGAGGGAATTAAGGAGAAGAGAGTGGCGAAGACGGCATGGAAAAATATTGAGTAATGAAGAAGATATAGCCGTCACAAGTTAGGTCAAGATCGGTTGTTTGCTGGCGAAAAACAAGGAGGTAAAATCAGCTAAGTGTTGGGACGCACGAGAGGCTGACACGTGGCACTTTATGAAATTTTGGCTCTAAACTTCAAACTAGCATAACTTTGGCTAGGATGATCCGTTTTTGACGTTCTTTTTATCGATCTTCATGGTTTTCATAACCTATTTTTTGGTATAGGTTTCATGGCCTGGTTTGACCATTCTCAAAAAGTCAACTCTAGCAAGGCTTAATAAGCTTTAAGGTTTCTAGAATTTTATATTGACTTTTATGTTTCAAACAATGTTCCAACACTTCCTAAAATCTTTATAATATATTTGGAGTGTTTAGAAATTTCCCCAAGATTTATTGACTTATAAATCTTACTATTAAATTCATAATACTATACAATAATATATAATAATTAGGAGAAAACCCCTAAATAAATTTCACAACCCCATATAATAATTTAATATTCATAATTCCATATAATAATTTAATATTCCTCATTCCATAATAATTTAATACTTAATAATATTATTAAAGGTTTAATAAAAGAAATCCCCTAAATTAATTTAAATTAATTTAGGGGTATTTCAGCATATCCCCCTTAAAAGAAACTTCGCCTCGAAGTTTAAAAATCAACTAATAAGCACTCACACCGCTTCGGGTGTGCTGAGACAATAAAGGTTCCAATGAAGTTCCATACCAACCCAATCCTTTATTTCCATCCACTTCCATAACAACATTCCACTCAAAATTACTCAAAATCAAACTGAATATGATGAAAAACAAAAGTCACATACTGAGTCATAATGCAAAAACCAAGCACATACAAACACCTCTCATTCTGCTAATACTGTTCTCCCTTTGCTAACAATGCAACGAGGCATAATCCGGATGAGATAACGAAGGAGGAGTATGCCAGCATATCCCCCTTAAAAGAGCTAAGGTACGCCCTCGTACCGCTACTAATGGCACATTCAAAGAATTCAACACCTTATTAACCAGCTTTGTTGAATTTTACTGCACCGTTGATTATATCTATGATCGCTATATATATCTGTATCTCTTGATTGTTATGTATTTGTATTTCCTTGGTGGTTATAAAATTTTATCTTATGATTATTATCCATTCATTTAATGACTGATACGAATTATATGTCCATATATGATCATTTATCATATCAATTATATTACTAAGCTATACCTCGGGTGTAACGTACTTGAGTAGTTTAACATCATATTCCCGATCATTTAATAATTAAGTATTAAATTATTATATGGAATGAGGAATATTAAATTATTATATGGAATTATGAATATTAAATTATTATATGGGGTTGTGAAATTTATTTAGGGGTTTTCTCCTAATTATATATATATTGTATTATGAATTTAATAGTAAGATTTATAAGTCAATAAATCTTGGCTGGAAATTTCTAAACACTCCAAATATATTATAAAGATTTTAGGAAGTGTTGGAACATTGTTTTGAAACATAAAAGTCAATATAAATTCTAGAAACCTTAAAGCTTATTAAGCCTTGCTAGAGTTGACTTTTTGAGAATGGTCAAACCAGGCCATGAAACCTATACCAAAAAATAGGTTATGAAAAACCATGAAGATCGATAAAAAGAACGTCAAAAACGGATCATCCTAGCCAAAGTTATGCTAGTTTGAAGTTTAGAGCCAAAATTTCATAAAGTGCCACGTGTCAGCCTCTCGTGCGTCCCAACACTTAGCTGATTTTACCTCCTTGTTTTTCGCCAGCAAACAACCGATCTTGACCTAACTTGTGACGGCTATATCTTCTTCATTACTCAATATTTTTCCATGCCGTCTTCGCCACTCTCTTCTCCTTAATTCCCTCTTTACAACCGTAACTCATACAAGCCCTAAATCCTTCTACATCAACGGGAAAATCGTTCTCAAGTCGGCACCTTTCACAGTCGCAACCCAGATTCCCAATTCCTTTCGAATTCAGGTAAATTCGTCTGGCCATAAGTCCTTCGTTTCTCAACCAAATTTTGATTTCTTTAGCTCGTTGTGTAGATCTCTAATCCGTCTACAACTTTCATGTTTATTCCCAAGCCTGATTCATAACCGTTTGGAAGTTATAGTCGCTCAAAGTTCCGGATTTTTCAGCACATAAAATCATACCGGAAACAGAGAGGTAAACTCGTAACTTTTGGGTCGATTTTCTTTCTGTATAATGCGAGTTAGGATTATTTCTAGTTATCCATGTGTAGATCTAAGTTCCATCTTTCTAATGAGCCCAAAAACAAAACCTAACTCGATCTGTGCAATAACTTATAGATCCTCGAAGTGTGCTTCCCGAACTGGTCGAAAGTTCAAGTTTTTCCAGAAAAACGATTTCGAATCGCTTCGATTCGGGCAATTCCGGTGAGTTTCCGATCAATTGCTCCGATAATGTTGTTGGCAGTGTTGTTTTCGACCTAACCCATGTTTTAATTGATTCAATTACGTACCATATTGAGGGAATTTGTCGGATTTGAGTGCGCATCGAACCCAGAAATTCGTATAAACCCTAACTTGCGAATTGAATTCCAAACTCGATGAATATTTCATGATAATTGGGGAAATCGGTACCATTAGAACCGGAATTCGATTTAGAATCCATAGAAACAAGAATCGTTGAATTTCGTTCTGTAGATCGAGAGATATAGGGGAATTAGTACTCGAGTTTGATTCGAGTTCTCTGAAGAACTCGCGCAACCTAGGCCGTCCGATCTCAGTTAATAGAGATGGACGGCCACGATTAAAACGTACGAATTTAAATGTATAAGTTTTTATATTGTTTCCAGGAATAAACCTTAACTTGTTTAATTAATTTAAGTGCCTTCCCGAATGTATTTTGACTTGAAATTTTAACCATAGATTCCTTATTTAATCTAGTTTATTTTGATGTAAATTATTATGTTTTTGGAGTTTTTAAACATAAGTTATGATTTTTACAAGTTACGGATTTTCTGGAATTATTTGGTTAAATTAAAAAGATATTTTTATGAAACAAAATTTTTATAATATGTATAAAATGTTATAGTTACTGTATATTAAATTTGGGAATTTTTGGGCAATGGTAAAAGGTTTTAAAAATTGTGTTCATGAGTTTTTCATAAGAATAACTTATAATATATGGTTTTAATGTAATAAAAAATTAAAGTGTAGTTGATTATTGAACTTTATAGGTTGGGGAAAATATAATAAGACTAATTAACATTTAATACAGTATGTTTATAAATATTTTGGGTATTAACTTTAAGTGGGGTAAAAATTGTTACATATTTATATATATATTTATATGAGAGAAATAAAATAGAAACTTATATTAAATCAAGGAATTTAACTAAACTACATTTTATTTATTATATTATGGAAGCTAATATGTTTAACTAAAACTAAGGGAAATACTTTATTTTATAAACCATAAATCAGTTATGGATATGTCTAAAAGATATTAAATATAATTAAATACAATAGAATTTCTTGAAGAATGTTCTGGATAAATCTTAATATATGTAGATATTATATATATATATTATAATATATTAATATATATATATATATATATATATATTATAAGTACAATAAAAATAGATAAAGGAAATAACATTCCTTGTGAGAAATATAATAGGAAGGATATATATATATACGAATAAATAAATAAAAGGAATAAAATACCTTATAGAAAATATAATATGAAGGAATTAATGAGTTAAACTAAACCTCTACATGATACTAATAAAAGAATATTATATGAGGTGGTATTAATTTATGGTTATAGGTTGAGTTTTTAGTTATCTTTGAATTTCTAAGATTTATATAAACAGTATTTAAATATACGTATATATTTAGTCAATGACCACAATGTAAATCTATAATTTGGTTAAGAAATTAATAAGTTGAAATTTAGGAATATTTGGAATTAGTTTACATAAAGTGTTACACAAGTAGATCTTATTATATAATTAATAGTAAAATGAATGAAATACTTTTACATTTAAATGTTCTTATTATGTAAACAATAATAAAATAAATGAGTTACTTTTACATCTAAAGGTGAAGAGGATAAATAAGTCTAGATTTAATTACTTCTTAATATTTATAGTATTGAGTAATAACTTAATATTTTAAGATAAAATCATTAAAAGGGATTATGATATAAAACTACATTAAACTATGATTAGGAATTTAATCTAAATAATAATCCTTAAGTTTCTTACAACTAGTTAAGCCATATAAATACATTTAACACCAATATTCAGGATGTGAGTTTATAGTTAAGTAATGTATTTAGTAGTTAGAATTTATAAGGAGGTTTGTAAATAGAAATTAGATACTTAAAATCTTTAAAACCTTTAATTAGATGAAATTAGGTTACATAAGAGATTATATTGATTTACCTTTTGACACTGGAAATATTAATGTGTCATTTGAATATAAGGTATGGAGATTGTTCAGAATATATTATCTTATTAAGTAATTGACAATTTCACTTACGAACCAGAATTTATATCTTTGATAAATTCTACCTCATGCTAAGATATAATGTCCATCCTAAATACAATAAAGGGAATTGATTTATTAAGTTATTCTTTTGAAACTTTAGGTTTTGTAAACAATATAAAATGTATTTAAGACTTGAGTTTAACGAAAGTTTAATATAAAAGGATTATACATGGTCTATAGAGAGAATGTGTGTAAAAGTAAAAACAGTTAGGGAATTAAATGTAAGTAAGGATACATAAAAGGTTATCTTAAGACACCTTATTATAAAGTTATGGTTAAGTAAATAATATACCTTGTGGATACTAAATGTGCGAGTTCGATAAGTTTGAGTTAACTATAATATGGCTATTTCAAGTTGAAAAGTAATTTAACAACTGATGACAAGATTAATAGATGGTTGTAATTAAAGGCCATTCTGAACTAAAGATAAGATAATTGAGTTTAGTAGCTCAAATAAGTTATACTAAAATGCATCTACAACACTACGATTTCAGTATACAGGATGTAGATCTTAATTAAGTTAAGGGGGAAGACTTAGTTATAATGGATTATCTAGTAGATATTGATAAAGATACATAGTCAATAAATTGTGAAATAATAGTATAGTATTCTAAGATAAACCCATCATTGGTCATAACACGATGTATGTCCTAAAGTAAGAATAAAAGTATTGAGCTTAAGAATTGTTATTGAAATTCTAAGATTGATTGAATAACGTATAATGCACTTATGTTATAAAGGTCTTTAATGTGAGAATTATGGTTAGGTATGGGTAAAGTGGATAAGGGTGGAACAATTAACAAGTGTTAATAAAATACAATCCTTGGTCTTACAACCTTGAGTTATACAACATTCTAAGACAAGTCAAAGGTTATACATAACATTTAAGTGAGGGCTTAAAAGATAATTGGGACTTTGAAATAAGAGTAAGGAGTTTATTTAAGCGTAACATAGGCTATAAGTGATTGATGGTAGATTACCTTTAATATTCTTCAGAGTACTGTTGATTGGTTGCGCAAGTTGATTAGAACTGCTACAGCGTTACCCAGGTACGATTTCTCGTACTCAGCTTGACGTGTTTTGGACTTTATGGAATGTTTTGTACGATTTCTCGTACTCAGCTTGACGTGTTTTGGACTTTATGGAATGTTTTGTACGATTTCTCGTACTACGGTATTTTTGCTGGTTGACTTGTGGAATGTTTTGGAAACGCTAACTGACTTTAAGAGGAACTTCTAAAAATAAGAAATGGTTGTGTGACTGACTCAGCTTGTGTGACTAACTGAGCCTTGGATGTGGAACTCACTTGGGTATTGGTTTCTTCTACTTGGTTGCCTGTTAGACATTGGCTGCTTAGGGTTTACGCTTCTGCACTCTGTAGGACTGAGTGTTTTGGTATTGCTCTAGGTAGTTGGTGATCTAGCGGGATTTTTGGAAAAGGTCAATCTTGGAAATCTTTCTTTCGACGTGCGCGCGTCTTTAATGGTAACAGCAGGGGGCTGTATATCCCTCGCCCATAGGGGCATTGATATTGAACAGCAGGGGGCTGTATATCCCTCGTCCATCAGGACATTATTAAATTTAACAGCAGGGGGCTGTATATCCCTCGCCCATAGGGGCATTGATATTGAACAGTAGGGGGCTGTATATCCCTCGTCCATCAGGACATTATTAAATTTAACAGCAGGGGGCTGTATATCCCTCGCCCATAGGGGCATTGATATTTAACAGCAGGGGGCTGTATATCCCTCGTCCATCAGGACATTTAAATCTGACAGCAGGGGGCTGTATATCCCTCGCCCATAGGGACATTGATATCTGGCGGTGGGGGCCATCTCTCCCAATTGAATTATTCCACTCTTGAGTTATTGGTTCTTGGATCTATCTTATTATTCCTAGTCCTTTGTGACTATCTGAGTCTTTATACTCCAAACGGGAATTGGTTCTAACATCAACAATGGATGCTTACTAACTATGTGGTGTGACTACTTAAGTGGATGACTTGGTTTGGAAAGTTCTTTATCTTTGTCTTGTTTTCCTTTCTCTTTAAACTTGATTGTTTTGAAGTGCTTTATCTCTGTTTTACTTTTCAGAGTTTGTTTTCATGTTACTATTTATTTTGAAGAGTTATGTTTTATAAGTTTGTTTTTGGAGAATTGTACCAGTTCCATTCCAGGGAACTGACCCGCCCCCTTTGGGGTGGGCTGCTTGGTTTCATCTTGCAGGTACGAATTGATTTACAGGTGGCCACGAAGAGAATGAGCGTTTGGGATGGGACTAGGTTTTGTGGAGAGCGAATGTGTTTTATTGTTTTGTTTTGTTAAGTTTTCTCGAAGTTCAGACCGTAACTTAGTTAATTGTAAAGGTTGTAATTGGTGAGGTTGGTACCGGGTGTTTGGAGCCCGATGGTCTGTAGCACCTTTAGTTTATTTTCCGCTGTTGTTTTATTATTATAGGGGTGTTACAATATGAGGTAATTTTGTAAACCAAACTTGTTAATCAGGAACATATATACTCTGTTTTTTTGGGATTGAAGGCGTGAAATAAAGTGTATGTGTGCGTGGGAATAATTTTCCATGCAAACCAAACTGTCGCGCCAATCTATTGTTGTACAATAATGGACTTGGGAATTAATGTGGTTGGGCGTCAAATATAGTGCGTTTCGGCATGCATAATATGACCACATAGTTATATATGGCGAAATTAATCTGGTTAGATGATTATAGGGTGTACATGTATTAATTAATGTTATATTATATTATAGTACAACCCTGGGTGCAAATATTAGATGACTAGTGTTAATTAATTACAAAGACATAGCATTACGTTTCTACAAATACCAACATCAAACTTTTAAGTTCCTTCACATTCTTCTCAGATTTGTTAGCCGGTCAAGCTTGGCATTCCAATTAACCCTCTAGCTACTTACAGCTTCTTAATTTCTTGTAGTTATTATTTTAGTATCCCTCTACATTTTTTGGCTATCGCCTATGCACCGCCGATTGTCATCAACCAGTAATAAAAAAAGTTGAACCCAGACGAGCCCACCAACTTTATTTTCCTTCACGACCTTCCTTGTCTCCTTTTCCCTTAGTCACCTCTGACTAGTATATATGCTGTGCAAGCTTCAGTAGATCGAACAATCAGATTTGGACAGCGCTGAAACATCACAGAGAAAATTGGATGAGATTGTAACGAACTCGCACTCAGACTCAAATTGCAAAGAGAGCTCCAAGTGTTGTATTGATAAAAGCGTACCCTATTACATAACTTATGGTTCCTATTTATAGGCTCTCCTACAGTGTATAACCGTTTCTGTGGGCCTACATCATTCTAGAATATTGTCAGTCATACAAGGCTTTTTATGTAACTTTACCCTTCTTTTCGAATAATTACTCCCAATCCCTCGGAGGGGGTTTTGCTTTGCTTCGGAGGCGAGTGACTCTTAGTTCCTCGGAGAGGATCTTTGCTTTGCGTCGGAGGCGATTACTCTTAGTTCCTCGGAGAGGATCTTTGCTTTGCGTCGGAGGCGATTACTCTTCCGCAGTCTGTCCGTGGTATAGCTTTCTTGCCTGTAAGGGTCCGTTCGTCGGAGGCGGAAGAGGATTTGGTCGGAGAGAGTTCCATCTATTGTCTCCGCACGCAGCATGTACCCTCCGCCCAGTCATTTGGTTACTCCGTGTGGTGGAACCCCACTTCATCAGTCCCACAACATCTTTTCTTGTTCTTCAAGGAAAGATCTTTTCGTTGTTGCTCTTTCTTCGTTTTTAAATTTTGGGTGTTCCGCTCCGCTCCTCCTAGTCCCACAAGACCTCTTCTTCTTTTTTTAAAAGAGGAAAAAGGAAAGAGGTCTTCGGAGTTGTTCCTTCTGCTTAGATTTCCTACCGTTGAAGACCTAGCGGAGGCTTAGCAACATCCCTTGGTTCAACTGCCGCTTCCTCTCCTTCCGAAGCTACTTCCCTGACACATCTGCAGGCGTACGCTATGATTACTTTTTGGTAGAGCGTGCCCAATTCCCGCCTATTTAAGCCCGTTCTTCTCCCCTCTACTCTTCTCTCTACCCTTTCAAACTTTCGAACTTCCCCGACTTTCCTCGCATTTGCCCCCTGTTTTCCTCCTTGCTTCGTGACTCCAATCTCTTGCTTTCTTGCCTATACAGTGGCCGTCCTCCTCCTTCTTCTTCCCTGCTCCCTAATTCCCTGATTCTCGTTCTTGCGTATTCTCCTCTTCGTACTCTTCCTCCCACTTGTTCGCCTGTATTCCTTGGCTTCTTCTTTTCGCAATGGCTCTATCAAACCCAAACTCCTCTGCTCTGATGCCGGCGGGATCGATACTTTTCACTGACGGGGAAAAGTGCGTCGTTGAAGATCCTGCTATCCCTTGTGAAGATATCACCGGGGACTACCCTCGCCAGGGCACCGGCTCCTGTCTTACCGTGAACGACCTAAAAAAGCTTATGAGGGGCGTGCAAGTTCCACTGGGGTCGAAGATTCGCGTGCCAGAGCCGTCGGCGCACCCTTTCAACTACTTCGGGGACGGTTTTGTGGTGTATAAGGAGCATCTTCACCGTGGCCTGCGCTTCCCCCCGCATCCCTTTGTTCTTGGCTTCCTTTCCCGCCGGCAATGTACTCTTGCCCACCTGAACCCCAACGCCTTAGGCTGTCTGCACGCCTTCCTCTCCGTCTGTGCGGAAAACGACATTACTCCCGACGCGCGGGAGTTCGTTAATTTCTTCACCACCAGGGTGAATACAACTACGACGGAGGAGGACATCTCCGTTCTGGCTGTGTCCGGATATTCCTTCTTCAAACGCGTGAGTCTGGAGAGCGGTTGGTCCTCTAACTGGTTCGTTTTTTACCCGCCGAGAGGGGCGTGCATCGGAGTCTCCCATATCGGAGATATAGCTAAGGGGCAACTTGCCGCTCCGCTTCCCTCTTCCGCAAACCCGTCTCCAATTGGAGATATACTTAAGAAGTTGACTTCTTCTGCGCTCCGTCCTATCACCTTCTTCCTCTCCGAAGAGAAGCTGAACAAAACTCGGGCGAAGATTGACCGTACGTATCCTCCTTGTGTTCCTTCTTTCTTTGTTAGTTTCCTGTTGATTTTCTTATTTCTTATTTTCATCACAGCTTTTGTTCAAACGGGCGGGAAATTTTCTCTCCGCTACAACTGGGAGCTTGTTGACTATAGAGCTGTTGAAGAGAAGAAAGGAGCCCCGCCTGCTCCTTCCGGTGGAAGAACTCGGAGTCCCACTGGTAGCAAGACTTCTGGCACTAAGAGGAAAGCCCCCGAAGGGTCCAAAAAAGTTGATCAGTCAAAAATAAAGTTAGAACGAAGGGAGAGCCTGTTACCGAAACTGGTTCCACCGGTCCCCTTTGCTGTCCCTCCAGAAACAGGTACTCCCGTATCTACTCCTGCCTGTAGTCCGGGCAGAGTTAAGAAAGATGTGGATTTAACTCCCATGTCGTCCCTCTTCCCTGACCTGCATGGCTTTTTTTGCGTAGACGAAGCTTTAACCCAAAATACCGATTCCATTTTTTCTACCGGTATACCCTTTCGCAGCCCCTTTTCGTCTTTCTTTCGCTCTTGCTCTATTTTTGTTTGATTACTCACGGTTTTGCCTTTCGCAGCCACCGTTCCGCCCTCCGTCGACCCTGAACCTGAACGGGCGCGACGACCCGCGCAGGGCGTTGCAATTAAGGAAGGTGGTGCTCCGGAGAGAAAGAAAGCCCGCGAGATCCCGCCTGGCAAAGGTAAGGGGATTGCCGAGGCTAGCGCGGAGGACGGTTCTTCCTCCGATTCGTCCTACGGCCCTCCTCAAGAGGCTCCTCCGTCCGGAGTTAGGAGCAAGCATGCGGACGACAGATCTTCTCCTCCACCGCGGGGCGATCCTTCAGTCTGCGGTCCTTCTTCAAAATCGGACTGGGGCTACCACCGAGGGAATCCAGTTCCGCGCATTCCGTATGTTCGTGGAATGACGTACAAGTCCTTCTGGTCTACCGCTGCGAAGGCAGCCAATAATGACAACGGCATCTTTGCCCCTTGCTCCCATCCGACTCCTTTGAAACAAAAACTTCGGGTTGGGGAAGGTAGTTCTGATGCTATTGTCCGCCACTCTCTTCCGGCGAGAGTGGCCTTTGATCGTCTCTGGAGTGCTTTAATCCAGGTTTGTCTTCTTTGTATGTATTTATCGTAAGAAACCTTCTGCTTTTTATTCTGACACCTTTGCTTTTTAGGCCATGGCGATGGCCCAATGTGTTGAGACTCAGGCTCAATATTCGTCCGAAGCCCTCCGCTACCACGAAGCCCGTGCGGAGAGATACAAAAAGGCTGCCGACGAAGAAAAAGCCAAAGCTCAAGATACTCTTGCGCGAGCTGAGGCTAAATTTGAAGCCGAGAAGGCCGCTCTCCGGGAGGAACTTCAAGAAGCGGCATCTATTGATCAAGAAGATACTGTTAACAAGCTGCAGGCTTCTTTCGACGACCAGAAACGGGTGTTGGAAGAGGAAGCTGAAGACTTCCGGAAGGTCGCTAAAGAGATCCGGAAATCCACCGAGGATCTTCGGTCTTCATTCGAGTCTGAGCTGGAAAAAAAGAACCAACTCCTGCAAGCAGCTGAGGCCAAACAGATTGATCTCCAAGCCGGGCTTGAATCGGAGAGGCAGAAGCTTTCGGAAGCCGCTCTTCGGATTGAAGAGCTTGAGGCAGAGGTGGAAGCTCTGAAGAAAAAGGCTTCCGGTAACTTTCATATCTTTGAAAGCTGCTTCTTTTTCTCTTCTTCTTTTTCTTGTTATTTCTCGTTAATCCTTTGTATATTTTTTGCAGAAAATCCAAGTCTTTCGTCTGAGGCTGCCCGAAGCTCCGACTTTTGGCTTAAAAAGGTGTCCGGACTTAAAGCCTCACTAATCACTTCGGAGTCGGAGAGAGAACGATATCGGAGCCTTACCCATTCCTATGAGAACCTGGTTGCGAAGCTAAAGGGGGCTCTCAAGGAGACACGGTCGGAACTTCAAGCGAAGGACCGCACTGTTTCGGGCCTTAAAGAGGCGTTCTCTTCCCAATGCCGCAAACTTGCTGGAGAGAGTCAACGTATTGTGTCGGAGTTCTTCTCCGAGAAGCAACAATCCGTGGACGAAGCTCTTTATGAAAGCCTAGAGTTTGAAGCACTTGCTCGCGCCACCGGATACCACGAGGAGCTAGCGAGGTTTTCACGCCCTGCGGGGAATACGTGTTTTGCCCCATCCTTTATGGGGTCAGTCGTGCGCGGGCCCGGAGTGATGCCGCCCTTACACCGGTAGGCGAGAAAGAAGACTCCGAGGGAAGCACCTCAACTCTTCAGAAAGAGCCCGAACAGCTCGCGGAAGATCCTGCAGAGCCTGCAACATAAACTTTTTTTTTTGTTTTACAATTTGTTATAGATATCACATATTCTGTTTCGGAGTACTTTTGCGTTGTAATTAACATTTTTTATAGTAAGCCAATCAGATCTTTCGGGTATGAACGGAGCGAAAGTTGGAGATTTTATTAGCGCAGAATTTTTAAGCTGCTATTCATTTTTGTGGAGATTGCTTTTCGGTAACCTCTTAGTTACACTTTTACGCTTTCACACTCTACCACTGTACACATGGTGAGATCGTCTTTTTAACACTCTACCGACTTCGAGTCGGTGAGATCGTCGGATTAACACTCTACTGTCAGTAAGACAGCGAGATCGTCGGATACAAAACACTCTATACCATGGGCAATGGTGAGATCGTCGGATACATTCTTTGTCTTGTTTTCTGAGGAAGATAAATTGCGACGTTTTTGTTTTTTGTCTGAAAACTTCATATATTATTACCGGAGGGTAAAACGTTTTGAAAACAAGGTCAATTGTAACATATAGCAACAAATTATGTGGATGTATATATAAAAAAAACCTATGAATAAAGTAATGGGTTGTAAGGATTAGACCCCACTAAATAGAATTTTATAATTCCAACAGATTAATAGGAATATATGGCATGAGGTGAATTTTATAATATGATTGGATATTCTTTTGAGAAAGTATAGAGGTGTACGAATATGTAAAGTATGTTTTTGATTATAGAACATTAGGTATAATAGACTAATCTCATGGCATATGTAGAGAATTGCCACATTATATGAATTACATAATTCATCAAAAGATTAGTTTACAAATTATATGGACATGTTGACTTGGA
Organism: Limonium bicolor; assembly: GCA_023374045.1. Classification (NCBI taxonomy): domain Eukaryota; kingdom Viridiplantae; phylum Streptophyta; class Magnoliopsida; order Caryophyllales; family Plumbaginaceae; genus Limonium; species Limonium bicolor. The sequence continues at coordinate 68,040,665 of CM041783.1, forward strand.
TACGTAGACCGTGTCAACCTTATAGTCCATGTCATCGGAGGCGATGACCAAAGAGGATTAAGTTGACTTGCTGATAAGTTAAATAAGAGTTTAAAGTTTAATAACAAAACAAGATCAATTGTAACATATAGTAATCCTGCGGGCGGCCATGAGAAGGCGTGTACAGTTGAACAAATACTATGATATAGTTTAATTGTTTATCAACTCGATTGAACTGGGTGACACTCATCTGTTTTAAGATCTTTTGCAGCAGGTCTATAAGGATCCTCGCCACTAATTGCATTGCCTAGTGGCGGTGACTTAAAAGGACCCACAATGAAAAAAGTTTAGTAGTTACCGCCGGGTATTTCGTAATAAAATTGCAACCTTATATATATCTCATAATGAAAATGAATATCTTGTAAACAAAATGAAACCTGAAGGTATCTCATAATAAAAATTTAATTTCATTAAATTCGTTCAAACGTGGGGGTATCTTGTGAAATTTCAAAATAAGGAGAGAAGATTACCGACTCAAGACTAGTACAGACTATAAGGAACGCTTTTAAAGCAAAGCGTGGTTTACGCTTAAAGACCCTATCCTAACAAACCAAAATAAATTGGTCATAATTAAAACCATCCACACACTCATCACCTGCCTGCATTCGTTGCCAGAAATTGCATTCAACCTAAAAACGGCATCTCGGTAGAATTTTCAGAGAATGATCGAAGAGTGTTGACATACGGATCCATCTTAACCCAGGACCCACAATCATGTCTGCCTATCTCTTTCACCGAACCAAGGTCAACCCCGGTCAACGCGTACTGATAAATTCTTTGCCTTGTTGCAAAGATCAGATGTCCCCTCGTCACCACATACCCTGCTATCACCAAATTGTCTTTGTCAACGTCATACCCTAACTTCTCGACCGTAACCCTGACCTTGACCATTTCTGCCACGATTTGTCGTTCTTCACATCTACAAGGACCCATAGTTTGAAGGTTAATCCCTTCAGTCTGACCAAGCACAGGGATGATGATGTCTTGTACCCGTCTCCCCATGGAAACAACCTCATTTCAGTCCCACCAAAGCCCTTGCAGGCATCTGTGGGTAACTGTATAAACCTGGATGTACACTTTTCTACATCGCAGGCGACAATATATGGCAGAAATCCGCTAGATCTTTCGTTCAAATATGTTCCGCAATCAGACACAATGTACAACTCTCCACGACAGAGAACTGGTGTATCAAAATTGACGTTTCTACTACCGCCTGTTATCCGCCCCTTCGGCTTCCAGGCATTATCCTCAAATGAATAGACGTCATATTCTGTTTCTTCTGTCCACTCCCCGGTAGTTTCAAACACCCAAAGCCTGCAGTTTGTTGGAACGACGAGAACAGCGCCGCGTTTATGGTTCTGTTTAAATTGCACGAACTAACTGTCACGCTATCGGGTAACCCGACTCGTACAAGTGATCGTGTTACGGGGTTACACAGAAAAAGATCGCCTGGCACGCAACCGGGAAGAACTGGACTCGTATTAGGGTTTGGCAGAGCAGGAGCCCGTCACTTGATGTCAGAATTCGTGCGGTATCCATCAACAGCTTGACAGATGAATAGGGCACGCCCGTGGAGGACATATGCGTGCCCATTAACCAGTGTATCTCCAGATCAGCGAGAATCGTTATGTGAGAACGTGGCTGGATGAAGAAGCCATGACCGTCATCGTTGCCCTTCCTTCTAATCAAATTATTGCACTGTTGTTTAGCAAATCTTGTATCATTGACTAGCCTGAGAAATGGTCGGCACGTCGTTGATAATTTCATCAACTGCTTCGCCGGAAGCCATGAGAGGATGTTGATCAAAATGTCTGGACTCATGTGCGTGGATGGTGCTACTGTTGGGTATGCAACGACTGTCGAATGGCCCTTCAATTTTAAAAACCAGATCGAACCGTGACCTGGGGTTAGCCAAAAGGGCAACCGTCGGCGAGCCAACTAGTTCAACATAAATAATGAGGGAAGGGGTGGACAACAGGCGGACGGATTGTAAGCAACGGCTAGTTCATCGCCAACAGCTATATTCTGGTAAAGCTATAACCTACTGTATATAAGAGGGAAAGGGTGTTAATGTTAAATTAGGCAATAGGTATTACGACCGAGTGGTCATTTCACGGATTGTGACGGCTAGCTAAGCTCCAACAGCTATATTTTGATAAAGCTGTAACCTATATAAAACAGACACTTCGATACTTAGTGTCCCAAGCAAATAAGCCATGTATCCCCCCATCTTCACTACCACAATTGATGAAAAATTTCAGACTATACATTGCAAATGTCGAGTTGCTGCTGCTCTCTCTGTCTCACGCAACACAATATCTGGGTCCGGCGGTTGGTTGTACTACAACTGCTGGAGATGTGGATTCTTTAGATGGTGGACGCCTGTTATGACGGATCGTTACGATCCTCGCATCAGTTATGAAGCAGAGACGGCTTCGCACACAAATCCCCCACAACAATTGTCTACAACAAGAGTCAATCATCTTGATCAGGGTGCACCACATGGTGAAGGGACTGCAGACTCTGCACTTTCAGTTCAGGATATCAACAAGCTGAGACAACAAATAAAGGAGGAGGCCTGGCAGGAAATGAAAAAAGCGCTCAACTATTGGGGAATTAGATTCATGTTTGCAGTATTTGCCATAGCATGTATCAGAAAAATGTAATGCATCCGTATTTAATTAAACAATTCATGTTGCTTTAAATTTATCTAGCTTTGTATGCATCCCATTCTATGATTCGCTTCACATTATAAATACTTCCTAAAAAATGTCCGACCCGATGTAATCTACAGTAACTTTAGTGCGTATAAGCACCGTATTACATTCACAAATTGGTCGTATTATCATTTTTTCAAGGAAATTACGTTCTTCAAGGTTCACTGACTGGTTGTATTAAAATCACCCGTCGATTTAAGCTTGCTCCGCAGTAGAGACGTCCATCCTACCCTCGTCTCGGTTGAAAAGATCGTACACTTCTGTGTTTCAGCATACAATACTGACCGTAACTTACCTAACAATCTTATCCATTTATCAATATGGAAGTGTGACTTGTACCTGCAGTTATGTACCTAAGCAATCCAACATGGGTGGAACCCGTACTTCGTAGAAATCCACTGATGGAGACTCCATTCTATGTATCTATGCGATCAAAAACCTTATACATATCTACTGTGGAAGCATAGAGTCATCGTATAATTGCGTTGGAGGAAAGAGTCTGATGAACAATCTCACGGTATTATCCTAAAGCTCGAGGAAGTTCCCGGTAATCTATTGAGCACGTTTTACGGGGTTGAGGTCATTAAGACAAAAGTTTGTTTGGAGTACTAAAAACATGACGAGTCTTAACGAAGCGTCATTTAATGACAGTAAAGAATTTTCGAAACGGATACTTGTCTCGGTAAAATAAGATGGAACAGTAGGCACAGCACGCGGTCAAATCGAACATTATTAGCATCCTCTAACAGTGATGAAGTTATACAGGGTGGGTAATCCTGCAGGCGACCATGATAAGGGTCCGAAGTTGAACAAATACACTGAGGGAGTTAAATTATTTATCAAATCGATTGAAGTGGGTGACACTCTTCTGTTTTAGGATCCTCGCCATTAAAAGAAAGGGATTAATGTTGTAATCGCCATGAGAGAACGGGCTCAAAAAAGGTATCGTATTCGCGTTCGTTGAAGCAAATCAAACAATAATGGTTGGTCTGTCAACTTTTTTACGGTGAATCTGTTGTTTACTGCGGGTACTGCCATCCAGCTGCATTTGGTAAATAATTAAAATGTATCAGTGTATTTGTTCAATTATACTGTAGATTATACACGTCTTCTAAATTCAAATGACGTTGGACTTGACAGCTGACAGTGCCTATCTAGCTACTGTTCTATCTTATTTTACCGAGAAAAGCATTCGTTTGGGAAAACGTGTATCAACATTGCATTCTATAAGATGGTTATGAGAATTTAGAAATGAAAATTGGGTGACATGGGTGTGACATTTGGGGTCACATTGTAGTAAACAAAAGTAATGGGAGAATACATAAGTTCAGCCTAATGAGTATTATTAAGAACACAGCAAACTTGTTATGTAATTAAGAGGAATTAATGAAAGCATGTAATAAACATAATTACAGTATACGCATACATATAAGAGTTATATTCAACATATATAAGTGATTACGATAGTGTAGGGTGTCTTCGGCTTCGGGTGATATGGAAACATGCAGTTATATAAATGAATAAGCATGTAATAAACACCATTAAAGTATATGCATATATAACAGTTATATACATATATAAGTGATTAGGATAACGTAAGGTGTCTTCCGCTTCGGGTGATATGGAAACATGCAGTTATATAAATGAATAAGCATGTAATAAACATAATTATAGTATATGCATATATATAACAGTATATCATACATATATAAGTGATTAGTATAATGTAAGGTGTCTTCGGCTTCGGGTGATACGGAAACATGCAGTTACATAAATGATTAAGCATGTAACAAACATAATTATAGTATGTGCATACATATAAGAGTTATATGCCACTACATATATAAGTGATTACGATAGTGTAAGGTGTCTTCGGCTTCAGGCGATATGGAAACATGCAGTTATACAAACGAATAAGCATGTAATAAACACCATTAAAGTATATGCATATATATAAGAGTTATATACATATATAAGTGATTAGGATAATGTAAGGTGTCTTCCGCTTCGGGTGATATATGGAAACATGCAGTTATATAAATGATTCCTTGCGCACTACCCTCGGCTTACGTGTGATGCACAACATGTTTTTTAAAAAGGCTTACACATATATGGTTTCAAATAAAACGGAAGTACTGTAGGTTATCATTAGCTATAGATACATTCGTAATAATTACGCGAGGTTCCCGTCTTTGATGCTGACAGATGGCAAGAACCTGCTGGGGTCGGAGATAGTATAGTAGGCATGTCATCCCTTTTTACGGTGTGCATAGGGAACTACAAAACGGTTTACTGTGGGTAGACCAGGCAATGCAATTAATGTCGAGGATTCTTATAGACTTGGTGCAAAAGATCTTAAAACAGAAGAGTGTCACCCACTTCAGTCGATTTGATAAATAATTTAACTCCCTCAGTGTATTTGTTCAACTGTACACGCCTTATGATGGTCGCCTGCAGCCACTCTGTAACCCATGCGGAGGATGCTAATAGCGTTTGATTTGACCACCTGATGTGCCTACTGTTCCCTCTTATTTTACCGAGACAAACAAGCATTCGAAATCAAGGAAAGCGTTACTCCACACCGATTATGTAAAACGTTTGTTGTCGCATTATCTTTTGTCCTGTTTTCTTTTTCCCACCGTACAGGGGAAATACTACGCTTCTAAAGGCAAAGCGTTCTTGTCTCTTAAAGACCTTAACCCAATAAAAAGAATATAACTCCGTATATCGTCTACAAAGGGATCGTTTACTCGAACAAGCCCAGTTAGTTGGGACTTGCGAGAGGTCTACTCACGGCTTTTGTAAGATTTATAAAATGTTTTCTACTATGGACTACATGTGTATCTGTTCAATTAAGCGATATGATAAATAATGTAAATTCAACAACATATTTGTTCAATAAATGTTGATGTCAAACTAACTACTGTTTACATCATGGCCTGTCAGTTCGCCCGACTGAACAGCTACAGTACGGTGAGCATGCGTAAACAATACTCTTTCGTCAACGGCGTTGAAAATTTGAACCGTAAGCATGACCTGTTATTATTTCTCGCGCTTGCGCTGAACAATCACGTATGCTTCGTATGTCGATCCTGTATGCTGGGGTTAGGGAGCTGTAGTAAGATTTATAAAACTTTTGTAGTTATTACAAATTTAGGAAACTCTGGCGGCGATAAAGAAAATAGAACAGACCAGGTGCTTTTGGAAAAATAATAGTAAGTTGGGGTTTAATATCAAATTAGATTGATAAGATTACATATATTGTTTGTGGCATAATTGTAACGTTACAAAAGTTTATGTGGAAAGAAGTACGACAGAATTGCGTGAGCACTACCCTCGCTTCCGTGCGATGTTTAACATGTTTGTTTAATTAGACCTACACACATACTATCTTTTTTACGGTGCATCGGTAACTACAAAACGCTTCCTTTCAAATCACCGCACCATTAATGGCGAGGATCCTTTGTAGACGTGGTGCAAAAGATCTTAAACCAGAAGAGTATCACCTACTTTAATCGATTCGGTAAATAATTTAATTCTCTCAGTGTATTTGTTCTAGTGTACACGCCTTTTCATGATCGGATGCAGGATTACCAACTCTGTAGATGTTCATCACCGTTACCCATGTGGAGGACGCTTGTTGTGCCTACTGTTCCAACTTATTTTACCGAGATTTCATGAACTATTGACATATGCAAAATATGATTTCCAGAAAGTTTGACGACGTAGATGAAATAACTAGGTATGATTAGGTGTGAATTCATAATTATGGATAAATTACGGTAAATGCAGTATCCCGGGGGTCAACCTTGGGTAGACTCAGGGTGTTGACTGGCCAATTATGTAAGAGAAACGCTGATAATATAAATTTAATAAAGTTAAGGAATTAAAAGTAAGATTTATAAAATTATTGTCAAATTACAAATTTCTGAAAGTTAGGGGGCGATAAAGAAAATAGAACCGACCAGGGGCTGTTAGAAAATTACTGGAGGTTAATTTTGGGGCTAAAAATGGAATTAAATTCATAAGCTTATAATATATCATATTGACATTGTAAAGTCTGTGTAGAAATAATGTAAAATGCGGAAATGTAATGTGCATATGCGAGAATATAGACAGCTGGCATGGGAATGAATTTAGTATATGGTCGTAAATGTCATAAATGATAATGTTGGGTCCAAATGGAATTATGATGGAAATTAGTATAAGATATAAGTGATATTATAATTCACATAAATCGTTGCATGTGAATATTAAAGAGCAACTGAGATGTACAGTTGGGAACTTAGTAAAGAATAATATAAGGTACAATATGGCATGTTATAACATCAGCAACATAAGGGAATCAAGTGCTTATTCACCTGAAACAAAGAGGATAAACATTACAAGAGAGAATTATATAATTCATATGGATTAATATTAATTTATGACCTGAGGTGAATTATATATTACGTGTAGTAGTCATATAAGGTTAAGGTGTAGGATGATATAACGTGATGAATTTGATTATAAAGCACTAGGTATAAAGATCTAATGACATGTCATAGAGAATTGAACATATTGACTTGGATGCATTGACCAAGTCAAGGCCAATTGATAAAATCATGTATACATGTAAGAAACATATAAATAATGAATTGGGTTATAAGGATTAAATCAAAAGTAGTTGATTAATACATCATGTTATTTGTAACATAAGTAGAAGATGATTTAACTAATCCCGAACACATTACATACCTGAGTAATAACAACTTATTGATAGGAGTGGTTATTTACCGGGGTGGATTAGCGCTATGCAGGAATACGGGACTAAGTTGAGATCATCGAATTAACACTTAGTGTTATACTATATTCCAAATCTTTGTGACCGTAAATAATCATATTAAAGTGAATGACTCGTGTGAATATGACGAAACGCTCAATCTAGTCTTATTATATCTAAATAAAATTCTGAGTACGAATTGTATTGCCTTTTTTTGGTGATCGATGTGTAGTATATTTTTATTAAAATTAGGTGTAGTTTATTTAATTATTTTTTTCAAATGTATTAATCAAGTCCCGAAATTTATACCTGTCAATGTTACATCCCGAACTTGATTTTACCCGAATCTGAAACGGCCAATTATTGTTCTCATTTCTTACCCATTCAATTATCTGAAACGGATATTAACCCGAAAGATATGACCCAAAACTGGATGGACACCCCGTTCCCCATAACCCTGCCTATTTATTATCCTGGGATCAGCAATTATTGTTCTAATTTCTTACCCATTCTAAATTCCATCTTCACCCCTTTCGACTCCGACGCCATTATCGTACGAGCTTATAACTGTCGACCGCGCAGGCGTTGCCCCCTTCCTCACGTTGAATGTACCCCAACATTTTGCTCTGAATTTTTCGGTTTATTTGAAATGTTATGCATCTTCTTTTTTTATATTTAATTGCCAGTCTAACACCCTACGGTGGCCGCAAGAGGCCTCGTTAAAACCTCACTGGGCAGAGCCCAAAAGAAAAAATCCCAGCAAGGAAAAGGTTCTAACATACTCCCTCCTGTTCAAAATATCTGTCGTTTGTAGAGATGAATCTAGACAGATTTAAGTCCAGAATCATCTGAAAAACGGCAGATATTTTAAGGAGGGAGTATATGTTAAACGATCTTCAAATTGTGTTTTTTGACCATTTTTCGCGATAGACGGAAACAGGTGCACAAATGGGACTTTACCTTAAGCTAGACGATAGTGCATCGTTTTTGGAAATGGTGGTCGAACTTTTTGGGTCTACTTTTGTTTTTACTTTTATTAACTAAATGTTTACGGCTGTTTGCTACTTGTTTTTTGTAAACGCATAAACGCCATGGTGTGAAGTATTCATTTCCTCAAGTTTAGAACATAATGATTAGTGGTAACCACTATTATATTTCAGATGCTACCAGATATGGGAAGAGGTGCTAAAAGCACGCAGCCAGTCACCCCTACAAGCACATATCAGGACCGTTGTTACAAGGAGCTTTGTCAGTTGGTGAGAAATCTCATAATGCTTGCAAAAAGCACACTAGAGGTAAACTCATTGGCATTGGAAGCAATAGGGGGGACCAAAGACGTGCTGACCAGGATGTCCGAGATGAACCAACGTCACTTGGATCAAGTTATTGCAGCGCAAATGAAGAGGGAAAAGTACGAGGATAAGGAAGAATAGAGCATCCGGTTCCATATGCCTGGAAGGAACAGCTTAGAACAAAGGATATCGACCGGATCAGAGTGTGATCCGGCCGGATGGGTAATTAAATATCCCGCTTACATGTAAATGCCAGCCTGGCAATTAAAAGAAGGACAGGTTGGCAACTCTCGATTTAACAATGAAAACACTATAATAGGGGTTCAACCCCACAATAAAGAGGGCATTCTCACATTCGAGATTACACATGTTGCATTATCTGCGCGATTCTCTCTCTCCAAAGCTCGAGCACTTAATAACAAGGTAACTCGATGAAGCGCATAGGCCTAGCATAGAGTAGGGATTTGATTAAGAGATTTAGATAGGAACTTAGGGAATTAGGAATACACCATTTCATTTGGCGCCGTCTGTGGGAAACGAATGGCTCAAGATCTTTCTTGGCAACCACGAGTCCACCGGAGGTAATCTGATTTTGAGCGAAACTACGAGGCTTTGAAACTTTTGAGGTTGTGCTTTTTCAGGAAAAACCAAGGAAAGTACGCGTGCAAGGATGGCTCCAAGAACAAGGAAGACACCCCGACCTGAGGGCGAGACCGATAATGTAAGAACAGCCGAAGAAAATAGAGCAGAAGCTGAAAACATGATCTCCAAGCAAGCATTAGAGGAAATGCTAAAGAGCTTAGTCAGAACTATCGACGAGAGGATAGTGGAGGGGAATGAAGTTCTGCAGCAGGAGCTGATGCAGCGAGATGTAGAATACCAGAAGAAATGGGAGGACATGACTGAGGCGCTTGAATCGCTCAAGAATCGTGACTCCGAGGCGAGCAACAGCCGGAAAAAAGAGCAGCTAGAGAAACTCTGATCATCAGCGATGACTGAGGAAGATGATTCGATCGACATGACTCTTACCCCTTCTCTGAGAAATCAGGAAGGCAAAGCTTCCTCCTCACTTCGTTGCACCTGCAGTGGAAAAGTATGATGGAACGGGGGACCCTGCTCTTCACGTTCAGAAGTTTATGTTTGCAATGAACACGCAGGGGATAAGTTCTCTCGCTCTCTGCAATTTGTTTCCGGGAACGTTATCCAAAAGAGCGCTCGGATGGATCTCAACAAGACCCCCGCAGTCGATCTCAAGTTAAGCAATTGACTGAGGAGTTTCAGCAATACTTTGCCGCAAGAAGATCAAGAAGGAAACGATAGAACTAATGGATCTCAAACAGAGGAAGGGGGAGACAGTGAAAGAATTTAGCGAGAGGTTTCATAAGCAGGTAGCAGAAATCGATGATGTCGATGAAAAAATCCTAATCAAGGCTTTCGGAAACGGGCTAGCACAGCCAAGGCTCGCCGGGAAGATCGCGACAAAGGCTCCAAAAACTCATGGAGAGCTAGCCAAAATGATCCATGAGTTTCTAAAGTCAGAGGTGGCGGAGAATAAGGCCAAAGATTTGGCAAATAGTTTCAGAGCAGTTAACGACAAGAAAGGGGGATCGAATGGGAATGGCTCTTCCGGCAACACGTCAGGAAGTTCATCGGGAGGAGGCTCAAGATACAAGCCTTACTACAAAGCCCCATCCCAGGCGCCTCAGTTTCAGAATGCCCGAGTTGCCGTTAAGATTGATCCAGGAAGGTATGCGGCGGCGGTCAAAGAAGGATACCTGCCTCCACCAAAGAAGCCTTATCCAGGGGAGATTCCGGTAGCCTTCTGTGAATACCATGGCTGCAAAAGCCACAGAACCGCAAATTGCGCCACTCTGGCCAAGGAGTTAAGGATCATCGAAGAGGACAAGAAGAGCAAGGGAAAGCAGGTGGCGGGCCAGCAGAAGCAATATGGCAGGCAAAATCATTCCACCTCTCGAGATCACCAGGAGGAAGAGATCCACCCTGAGCTTAATCACGGCAAATCAGTCGGTATGATCTCAGGTTTGTAAGAAGGTGAAGAAGTTTTTCGTTTCTCTAGTTTTAGGTAAAACCCAGTCACGCCAACAATAAAGTAAGGGCGGTGAAAAAAAGGGCGCAAGAAGAGGCGACGGAGTTTGGGCAAACAAGGAAAGAAGATATCTGAAAGAGTTCAAAACTAGAACTTTGGAAAAAAGAACGGTTCGATTCCCGCCCAGTTGATAAAATTAAAGGGAGATCCTGCATCTTCCTGGGGACAGAGCGCTGACACAAAAACGGCTCTGCAAATTCTACATCGAAAAGGCGCAGGCACGGGCCGGCACGGGCGCAACTAGAAAAAGCAAGTTCTCTTTCCTTTTAAAAGAAAAGAAAAAAAAAAGGAAACTTGTGGGACTAAGGGGAAGTAATAGCCGAAGAATAGAAGGCCTCAGCCGGAAGGGCAGAAAAGCCATAGCGTCAGAATAAAAGCAACAAAGCACACGCTGAAAAAGGAAGTTCTACTTTTTACGTTAATATAATCAAAAGTAGAACTTGTGGGACTGATGAAGAGGGAAAAGTACGAGGATAAGGAAGAATAGAGCATCCGGTTCCATATGCCTGGAAGGAACAGCTTAGAACAAAGGATATCGACCGGATCAGAGTGTGATCCGGCCGGATGGGTAATTAAATATCCCGCTTACATGTAAATGCCAGCCTGGCAATTAAAAAGAAGGACAGGCTGGCAACTCTCGATTTAACAATGTAAAACACTATAAATAGGGGTTCAACCCCACAATAAAGAGGGCATTCTCACATTCGAGATTACACACTGTTGCATTATCTGCGCGATTCTCTCTCTCTCAAAGCTCGAGCACTTAGTAACAAGGTAACTCGATGAAGCGCATAGGCCTAGCAATAGAGTAGGGATTTGATTAAGAGATTTAGATAGGAACTTAGGGAATTTAGGAATACACCATTTCAGCAAAAATTGGTGCATACTATTGTTGGCCTTCCGGCTGAAATATAATGCCGGCCCGAGCGAAAGGGCCGTCTCATCTGGCGATAGAAAATAGTAAGGTGACGCCACCCTTGGTGTAGCGCTTTATGTTGGAATTAAGTGAAAGCCTATCGGAGACTTCCCTTCTTGCAATGGACCCTGAATAGCAGGTCATCATCCTATTGACATCACTTTTGTGTGTTGTGTGTTTGTGTGTCTGTGTGTTTTATCCCTAGTACCTCTCGATAATCTAACAAACTACAGGGAGCGATATCCTACTTTACTACAGTATAATTCGCTTTTCAGGCTTGATCTCCACGTTTGGTCAATGGATGCTGACACTTGATGCATGTTAAATCGGAATATTAATTTCTATGTTCGTACGTTAGTTTGTAATTGGCAATAGTAGTTATGTACATTGTTCTTAGGCGGCGTCACTTAGTTTATAATGTGATATGATTAGTGTTACTAAACTTTCAGAATTCTCAGTTAAATAACCCAGAAAAATATATATAACATATTTGAACAAGAGATGGATTGGAAAAATGTGACTTTCACAAAGATCAGTTAATCCTGCCAGCAGTTGACGTCCCTGCAATGTGAATGTATGTCACCGTGGTCCTCACAGTGTACCGTTAACAAATTAATACTATTGGCCAGGTGCATCCTTAGTTCCTCCAAGTTTACGGTATTCGTAATACTGTTGGTTTGATTCGGTTTGATACGACCCCAGCGGATGAAACAATTAGAAGTTTGGATGTTTGTGCGACTTTTCAGGTAGCGTTTTCGTTCATTATGTGCATGGGTACAAGTGCACGTCGAGGACATTTTTAGGTTCGTAGTACAGGGTTTAGGACCCTAATAAATCCTAAAAAATTATCGAATCAGTCGACATTAATGCCAAAAAAGATTACCCAACCGCCCTAGGTTGGCTTAAAACGTCGAAGTCATTTTTAGCGTTTATATTACAGGGTCCAATACTCCAAAAACCACCATAGGATAGCTAAGAACGTTGAAGTCATTTTTAGGGTTTGTAGTACAGGTTTAGAGTCATTAGTGTCGAGTAAGTGATGACAATATAAAGTGTAAACTAATGCAAGAAAGATTAACCTGCCCCTCAAACACCATAAAAACCACCATATGAATGCTAAAAACGTCGAAGGCATTTTTATGTCATTTTAATGCCCTTTGATCCACTTTTTAACAACATTTGGTTGACCTTTAACAACTTTGATTCACTGTTCCTAAACTTGAAAAATATTTTGTACATTCCAAAAATAAAAAAATAAAAAATTTATCAAACATATTCTTGTTGGTCTTATTAACGATGGTATAAAATTTATGTTATTTGGACTTATATATTTAAGATACAACATTTTATAGTTTTGCAAAATAATAAAGTAAAAAAAAAAGAAACAATAGCCCCTTGGAACCTGGCGCTTAATAGATACATAAAAAAAGCTTTGTCAGTTAAGATGCCCCGTTATGGGGAGAGATGAAGGGGGCAGCTGCAGATTTATTTTGCTGGACCCACCAAATGGATGATGGCTCCTATTTTAATCTGGTAGGTCCCACGCACCTTCATCTCTCCCATGTTACCTGAATTTTTACTCCCTCCGTCCCACCAGAATTGTCAACTTACTATTTGGTGGTCGTTTGACTTCAATATTTAACATATAAGATAATATAATTTTATAAATATATAGTATTTTATAATGGAATCCTTCAATGCAAAACTATATGACGGGACGGAGTAGTAAATACTGTTCGCTCTCCCGTCTTCTCCTCAATCAAATCACGACTGTTCCCTACCATCAATCAAATCACGACTGTTCCCCTACCACTCTCTGTAACCTCGCTCTCTCTAAACACTAAGCTCTCTTCTCAATCGAAACCATCCCAGACTTCATTTCCGCCGCGGCGCCTCTTCTCTTCCTTTCTTCCGATATCTGCGCTCGCCATCTTCATCAATATTATAGCTTCCAATCTCTGCAACCCGACCAACTGGTGATGATGAAGGCAGGCCACATGCATGCGTCGATCGATCGGCGCCTCGAGCTCTCTCGCTATCGGTACTATTGAGCTGCGAACATTATACATACATATCCCTATCCTTTTTTCACACACTCTTTCGGTCGGTAATTAATTTTTGCAAATAAATAGCACGAACAGGAACGTACATGCCCTATCGCACGCACGGCGCCTCTGGATTACAACCCAACTAGCAAAGGAACAACATACATGGGCGCTAGATCTATCGGCTCTATTCTGCTGATGAGGTAATTTTGCAAACCAAACTTGTTAATCAGGAACATACATGCTCTGTTTGGTTGGGACTTGGGATTATAAGGCGTGAAATTAAATGTGGGTACTGCTTGGGAATAATTTTGACATAAAGACATAGCATTACGTTTCTACAAATACCAACATCAAACTTTTAAGTTCATTCACATTCTTCTCAGATCTGTTATCCGTCAAGCTAGGCATTCCAAATAACCCTATAAGTTTTGCAAATCTATATGACCACCACTGGCCATACTAGAGACCTCTAGCTACTTACAGCTTCTTATTTCCAGTACTAATTATTTTAGTATCCCTCTACATTTTTTGGCTAGCGCCTATGCACCGTCGATTGTCATCAACTTGTAATTAAAAAAAAATGAACCCGGACGATCCCACCAACTTTATTTCATTCACGACCTTCCTTGTCCCCTTTTCCTTTAGTCACATCTGACTAGTATATATGTTGTGCAAGCTTCAGTAGATCGAACAATCAGATTTGTTGGATAGCAATGAAACATCACAGAGAAAATTGGATAAAAAGTCAGACAAATTTGGCCGATGGAGACAGCTGCTACTGTTGAAGATGAAAGTACCGACGATCATGATGATTCTTCTACTGATACAAAGAGAGAAGAAGAAAAGCATGGTACAAAAGAGACAGAGGCTATACAGATGAAAGGGTGAAAGAGATAACTCAGAAGCAGAGAGGTTGAGAAATTGGCTAAACAATCAAGTGAGTACCACACACACAAGAGAAGAGAAAGAACGAGAGAAAGGAGAAAGAAGAGGAGAAAGAAGATGCAGAAGAGAAAGAAGGAAGATCTCACCTTCTCCAAAGCTTCCAAGCTCCAACAATGCCTTAATCAAGATTCACAGCACAATCTAGGTTTGGGTTCAAAACCCTCCCAAAGCACAATAGAGTACTATTCAAGCGTACATGAAAAAAACTGGAAGAGAGTAAGAAGAAGGCATCGTTGGAGCTTGGAAGCTTTGGAGAGGGTGAGATCTTCCTGCCTTCTCTTCTGCTCTTCTTTCTCCTCTTCATTCTGCTTTCTCTCGTTCTTTCACTTCTCTCGTGTGTGTGGTACTCACTTAAATGTTTAGCCAATTTCTTCAACCTCTCTGCTTCTGAGTTATCTCTTTCACCCTTTCATCTGTATGCCTCTGTCTCTTTTGTACCATGCTTTTCTTCTTCTCTCTTTTGTATCAGTAGAAGAGATCATCATGATCGTCGGTACTTTCATCTTTAGCGAATTGGAAATTTCTTCTCAGGTACATATTACAAGTACTTTTGGGTTTGAATTAGTAATGTAACTTTTGGGCATGTTGATAAGTTTAAATGGTGTGCTTAATTGCTTTTATAATTCTCGCGTGCAGGTTGTTGATTTCTTTCAATACTTATTCACAAGCGATCTCAAGTTTGTCAGGAGCACACATGTTTGAAAGCACTAATTGTTCAGAAGAAGTCATGAGTTGTAGCTAGCTATCTTTATTTTTTCAAATGGTTTTAATTGTTATGATCTAACTTCAACCATTTTTAGTAGTTGATTATAACTGGTTACAATGTTGTAGTTGATCGGTACTACACTTTTGCCGGTGTGCGGTATAATAACAAAGAACTCTTGTTGATATCTATTGAAATTCACCAGTTTGGTTGATTTGGTTTATATAATACAAGCAGGTTGTGAATGGCAATTTGTGATCTGTAGTGCTCAATTAATTTTGACTTATGCTCAGGGTAATTAATTGTATAAATAAAAATACTAAAAAAATTAATTGCGCATACACTATAGCGGACTTGTCAGCACTACGTGAGTGAACATCATCGATCATGAGTTCGAAACCCACCATAGGCCAAATAATTTTCGCGCTATTTTTTAAATTTCGTTATACTTTAACACAAAACAAGCCCCCGTGTTGCCTCCCGCTTAGGGTTCAACTGACTTAGTATATTTTACCAAAACCGTAATCTAAAGTCCCCGACCAATGATGATGGTCCACGACGTCGTTCTTCCCAGACGCCAAATATTTCCAGCATTTGATTTTGGCGTAATCTAAGAGACAGTTAACGACGTCGTCTTACCATTTTATTTTAGATTAAAAAAAAAAACTTTATATGAAGGGTTACATTGTATTATCGAATAAGACTAATGGCTTAATGGCCGCGGTACATTAGTTAACACCATCGATCTTGAGTCGAAAGCCAGCATACCATAAAAATTTTGCGCTATTTTATTTTAAATTTCGTTACGCTTCAGATTACGATTTCCTTCTTTCTTTTCCCGGTAAAAAAGTGATTTTTGTCTGTGTATATATATTTTTATTCACTTGAGTGGGAAAAAGATTGCAGGTGTGAAGGATTTCTGGGACTGCAGTTCAGCCCAAGATTAACCGTGACCACTTCGTTTTGATCTTTTTTTCCCGAAATGACCCCCCCGATGGTAGGGGATATCTGCACAAGAAGCTTGGTCAACGTTTTTATGGTCTCACAGTTATGGCGGGTGAGCAGACACCGCCTGGGCACGCGGATTTGTCGGGATACCGCTCCGTATGATGTTCGAATACACCGCATCGGGACAGATCGGGGTAGCCTCTCATATGTGATCCTTAGGGTTGACACTACACCAACCGCATAAATCTTCAAGCGGCGCAAAATTGGGACGATCGTATGTATCGTAACCCTGATTCGAAGAAGCCACCATTGAATAGACCATTATTTGGGTCGTACTTTATGAACTCCCGAAACGCGAACTAAGCCTTTCAGCAGAAATCGTATTAGCAGCCTCGGCGGAAAATCATGGATCCTAATCCAAATGGGGAATAATTTAAATTCATGTTCAGCCACATGCTTTGACTTGTCTACAGTACTAAGCACAAGGAGATATCCATTATACACCCATGATGGACCATTTTCAAGCACGTATACATACTCGGCGAGTCTGGGAAGCCAAAGCAAACAAACTACTACAGCAATATCGAACCCAGAGCTCACCATCAGTACCCCAAATTTGTGTTCTCATCCAATTGCAAGGCGAAATCGTCGTCTGGGGCTGATGAGATTCCATTGCCGTAGGGTTTAGCGAAAAAGGTGAATGTCAATTTGCCGGAGCCGTGGTATTATATTATAAGAGCAAACAAAATCTCTTTGGAGTAGTAAAAACTGACTATTCTTAACCAAGCGTCATAAAAAATTTTCGAAACGGATGCTTGTCTCGGTAAGATGGAACAGTAGGAACAGCAAGCGGTCAAATCGAAGTATCGAACATTATTTCCTCTTACAGTGCAGAAGTTCTACAGAGTGGGTAATTCGGCAGGCGACCAAGCACACTTGTAAACCCTTTATTGCTTAACTATAGTAAAGCACTTTAACTAAATCTAGCTTATACAGAAACTCAGGGATGCAACAAAAGTGTTGTTCACAGCTACTCTTACACGCCTTGTAATGACGTCCGACTTGACAGCTGACAGTGTATCTACTGTTCTATCTTATTTTACCGAGAAAAGCATTCTTCCAAAAGTACCCGTCATCATGATATTAACAGAGCTCATTTCTCTACCATCATTATTACAAGACGTATGGAAATTGTTTTCTGTTTCCTTCAGGCCAATCCCTGTGCCGATGCTTGCATAGGAAATGCAAAAAGTAATTACTTCGAGTGATGCAGTATAAGAAACGTGTAATAATAAGTAGGGGAACCTGATGGAAAATGCTGAGATAAAGGTCGTGTTCGATACATGCGATTGCAGCATTAATCTGCTCTCAATAGAATACATGACAAGTGTCAAGTAATAATTGGCTCTTTTAATTATTATGACTCACAAAAAGCTGACATGGCTAACCCACATTGGTTAACCATACCCACATCTATGAAAAAGCTTATGTTTGCTGCTTTTAGGGAATTTACCGCCGATATCGAACACTCCCAAAATATGAAAGCGACAAATAATTAAAGTATAGAATCCTAAAACAACCACGCGTTAATCACTTATTTGCAAAATAGTAAGTTGTAGGTGGCATTTGTTTATTGGACAAAAAGCTGACCAGATCTTACATGTCAAGTTAGAATAGGTTAACCACAGCAACCTTGTTCCTAACGCAGCAATATCTGCGTTTGCACACTGGAAAAACACACTCTAATAGAAAAGGAAGGAGTAATTTCTGTCTTAAAATGACTCACCGTTAAGAAGCGCTTTTTATCCCTCCACCGATTATGGTCGTATCTCGTAGATGTCTGTCGCCATTTTTATTGTGGGATCTTTCAAACCACTTGCAACTTGCAATGCAGTTAAAGGCGACGACCCCTACAGACAAGGTGACTGCAACTGATTTTATAAATTAATAAAAATATATATCAAAAATACATGCCTTCTCATGGTCCTGCAACCTACTCTTTAGATCTCCATTACCGTAAACCATGGGAAGATAATAATAACGATCGATTTGACCGCTTGCTGTGCCCACTGTGAAAAAACTTATTTCCGTCTATAAATATCGCCTCAAGAAGCGCACTGGTCGACTATATGTAAAACGTTCTCCTGTCGCATATTTTTTTTGCTCTTCGTTCTTTTCCAGAAGTACTATAACATAAAATTGCTTCTAAGGTAGGCGTCGTTAACGATTAAAGACCTTAATCCAATTTAAAAAATATATATCGTCAACAAAGGGATCGTTCTGTGAACCAGATTACTTCGGGTCGGAGTCAATTATGGTAGGTCGCCGCCTTTTTCTTTTTCACAGATCATTAGGAAACTACAAATCTTTTCACTGTGCGTCCTTTTAATTCAAATCACCGCGCATTGCAATTAACAAAGAGTGTCACCCACTTATCGATTTGATAAATAATTTCACTCTATCAGTGTATTTGTTCAACTGTACACGCAAAATATGAATTTTAGAAAGGTAAAGGACTTACTAGAAAAACATAAAGAAGATCAGTGGTGAATTCGAAGTTATGGATGAAATATGGTCAAGGCGGTATTTTGGTAGTCAACCCGGTCTAGACTTAGTGTGTTGACCAAGTTATTTAGATGAGAAAAATACATAAAATAAGAATCTAATATAGTTTGGGAGTTAAAAGTAAGATTTATAAAACTATTGTGGTTATAGTACACATTTCGGAAACTTTAGGGGCGATAAAGAAAATAGAACAGACCAGGTGCTGTTAGAAAAATACTAGTAAGTTGGGGTTTAAAATCGAATTAAATTGATAAGATTACATAATATATGATGTTTGTGACATAATTGTAACGTTACAGAAGTTTGTGTGGAAAGAATATAAAATGCGGAACTATATGACAATATGCGAGAATATAGAAAGTGGCAAATGAAGCAAGCACAACTGAATTGCTTGAGCACTACCCTCGGCTTGCGTGTGATGTTTAACATGTTTATTTAATTAGGCGTACACACATATGATTTACATATGACGGAAGTACTGTCATTATTATCTTTGTCTTAACTGGATAAATTCGTAAATAAGTGAGGTACATGGCTACATGCTGACGGTTGACAAGAACCTCCATCGGGCCTGAGATGGGGTTTGGTAGGTAGGTCTATCATCCTTGCTACTGTGCAGCGGTAAGTACAAAACTTTTTACTCTGGTCCGTTCAAATCACAACAACCCGGCAATCAAGGTTCGAGGATCATGGTTATCGTCTGCAGAGGGTTTTAAAACCACTTCACCTACCACAATAGATTTGAACGCTATCATTGCATTTATTCAAATAAACGATATAACAAATAATTTAAATACAGCAACATATTTGTTCAATAATTTTTTTTCCCTCTGAAAAGTTAGTTCAATAAATGTTGATGTCAAACTATCTACAGTCTACATCCAGTTCGGACGACGGATGTGCAGCTATCTTTGAAGTGAATCGAAGATGAATGGTGTCATGACTCCCGCTCGGTTTTGAAATTTTTAATTATCCGTTCGTGCGACAATATCGCGCTTGATTGCATCTCACCGCTGTATTACATGCTACAGTTGGATGCCTACACATGAGAAAAGTAAAAAGGACATTTTACTGAAGAGAAGCAATACCGAGGGCCATGAAGAAAAAGCCTATCGAAGTAAGACAAGAAGGCCAGCTACCGGTAGAAACCCCTGATGAAGTTGGTCAGACGTAGTAAGGCCACAACGATCTCGTCCCGTACAATGAGTGAATTCAGATTAATGTAGCTTTAAAATAACACGTGTCATTGATTTATTTCAAAGCTACATTAATCTCATTGAAAAAATCCGCTCGTTAACGAACGGAGCCAAAGAAAAAGCATGAAATTCAAAAAAAAAAAAATCACTCACAACAAAAACTATCAGCGTTCGGGGAAGCCGGTCGCTCGACTCGATCCGGTATCAAGTTGTCGTCCACATGAGTCGGGTACCTAGGTACAGCAGGTACATCAATTCTATCACCGGACGGAAACATGTCTAGGAATGGTGGTTCTGAACAAGGGTCGATCCAATCTTGTATTGGACATATCGTATGCAACTCCTCTTTAATTGCTCTAACATCAGTACTAGGGGACGCGGCACTGTTCCATCGCATCCAAGGCCCGAATTCATACGAAAGTTGCCGCGCCCGACGACTAGTATCACACTCATTCAGTGAGTGTGAAACCATTCCACATCTATAGCAGAATATCGGTAGGTCTTCATATAATACTCCCACTTCAAAGTCCATATCCCATGACTGAACCCTTACCCTTCTGCACAAGGGTTCCTGTGTGTTCAACTTTACACACGCGCGACATCTACGCGTGTCTAGTCCGTCGCCGGCAACAAGTTCCCACTTTAGCACCCTTCCAATCTTTTCTCCCAGCATACATGCCATATGTGTGGTCTCTTTCTCCTTGGGAACATCGACAAATCGGACCCAAACGGTCATTGATACCGGGATTTGCCTTAGGAGGGTTGTTGTTGTCGACGCTATCTGGACCATCATTGCCCGCTGGAAAGTAGTGCCAGCGACCCATGTCAAGTGTCGCCATCATGTCTCGCGGATCTTCGAATCGTAACTCAAAATAGTTTTCTGAAATTTCTTTGACCTCTACCTTGCAGAGTATTTCACACTTGATATACATGTATTGTTTGACCCTACTTGGGCTTACTCTGCAAGGGCATAGGATTCGAGCGACGGCAACCGGGTTAGACATAATCAGAGATTCAGGGTGCTCCACATGATCGTACGATAACATCAATATGTTCTCTGCGTCGTGGACTCGAATCTCATCGTGATGTGTCATGGCTGCAGCGAGTAAGATAGGGAGTCCCGAAATGTGGACAGGGGTAAGAAAAGAAGATGTCTACGGATGTAATCGTCGGTTAGAGAGTAGTGGGTTTATGAAGTGATAACTCTCCCTAACCCTAGCACAGACCCAGATGTGAACCCAAATCCGAACCCAATCGGATCGACATATAGGTGATTGTTTCGCGCAAGCGCGGGTAACAGGTCATGACTCATGATTATGATTCAAAATGTTTAACACCGTTGATGAAAGAGTGTTGAGCACGCGTGAACACCGTTCTGTAGCTGTTCATTTGTTCGAACTCACAGGCCATGATATAAAGAGCAGATAGTTTAACATCAACATTTATTTAACAAAATGTATTGATGTATCTAAATTTTTTAATCATATCGCTTGACTGAACAAATGTACGGACAGTGTTCAAATTTATGTAGTGGCCCTACTAGTGGGTGACACCCTTCTATTCTACTCCCTCCGTCCTGAATTGACCGTCTTATTGACTTCAATTTTTAACATATAAAATAAATTAATTTTGAAAATTTAACTTTTGCATATGATTTCTAACATGATAAACTATGTTATAAAATTTAGTTTTATAAAATTATTTTATCTTATATGTGTAGACACCAAAAATTCTCACCCATCTTATATTGGAACGAAATACAAAAATAAGCATGCTTCTAGAAACAAGGCGGTCATCCCCGTTTTTGACCAAAGGAATTTCTTTTTACCGACATTTAAACCTCACATTCCTGTGAAAAAGGAGCACGAGCTTTTTATTGAAATCTGTTTTTAACTGACTTCATTTCCTATACATATTTTTGTCGCTTTCGTTCTAAAAACATTTCACGGTTTTGTTATTATCTTGTATCATTTCTCGCATGCATATACTGAAAATCTACATAGCGTAACTGGTAAGAGATTAGTCACAGAACCCATAGGTCTTGCGTTCGAATCCTGGCATGGGCGTTTTTGCTCGTTATTTTCCTCTCAGCTTCGATTGGGGATTAGGTAGCATATTCTCGCATAGGAATACTGAATTCTGTCCTGGTGTAGTTGGGAGAAGTATAGTGTTCGAACGTGGGGATCCGAGTTCAAAACTCGGTAGTAGCATTCTTGCCATTTTTTTGTTGTTGTTCCCTTTCTCCCTTTTAATCGATCCAGACACAGCCCAAGGGACCCAAAATCAAAACCCAGCCCATGTTTCAAACAAAACCCTAGTATGCCATCTGTCTACCCCTCCAGTATAAAACAATCAAAAAACCCTACAGTATGACACACGTTTTTACCACTCAGTAGACACCAATCCCGATTTTCATTCTCCCGGTCATCATTCTTCGTTTCCCATTTTCGAAACTGAAGAACTAAGAACCCAGAAATTTCTTTCGTCTTCCTCTTTCTTCTCACTTTGAGTCACCACGAAGAAGCGCTACCCTCCGGCACCCGACACCATCACCGTCCTTCCTCAGAAGCTTCGCTACCCCATTATCATCTCTTTCGTTTTGGTTCTAAGAGCAGAGTAAGTGGTAGTTCTCAGTCTCTCACCGAAGGTCACTCCATTCCGCTTTCGTTTTTTTCCTCCCTTTCATTTTTTTTGAGCAAATCAGTCCTCGCCGGAGAAAACATATCGATGATGGCAAGAGATAAGAAAACTCGGTCGGGAATCTATTTCGAAGGAAGTGTTGGCCCCTTTTTTTCCCCTCCGCTTTGATTTTGCGCTGTTGAAATTTCTTCTTGCTGATGAACCCATTCAAGGGTGAAGGCTAATGGATGATTTTGTCGGAAATCTATCGACGCAGGTGTTTTACCCCTCACCTCATTTCTCTAAGCCGGCAATCGCCATTCCGTGGGTTTGATTTCACTCATTAACCAATGTTGATCAGTTGCTATTTTTTCGTTTTGTTCTCGTATTTATCTAGCTTTACCACTTCGTGCGCGCCTTGTCGAAAACCAGACCCGCCTTTGGTCTGTGTGTTCACAATGGTCAGGCGATTTCAAACTCAAGAAATTCTTCTCTCAGTTGCATGTGGATTACTTTTGTGACTTCATTCTTCTGGTCTGTCGCGAATGTGTCCTATGGCCTCCTAATGGTCTTTGACACCTTTTGCTTACGAAGAGACGGCTCATTTGGTGTTCGACATTGTACTAGTTGTCGTTAAATTTTTTCGATATTGTCCTACGTATGAGTGAGGCCCTGGTTCGAGAAATATAAGCGGTGCCCGGTACCTACTACCTTCTGATTTAGGCAAAAGGGTTTGATAAAGTTCTGTATGTGGTTGTACCTTTGATTCTGCACTACTTGTTATAATTGCCTCAGAAGCATGCTCATCTTACTGTGGGAATTCATCTGTTCGACTTATTGTGAGCTATCCAGAGGGTTTGTTTTCCCTCATCCCTTTCGCAGGAGATCAATCCGACCCATTATCGAGATGAACCGACTGTTACTCCTATTCCATTTCCTCTCCATTTTTTTTTTACACATTCATTCGTTATGTTTGGTATTCATCTCTCTCGGTTAATCCCTGACTTGGTGTGGTTGTTTTATTTGCCTATTGACTTCGCAGGAAGCTTATTCTTCATTTCCCTGGTACACGAACTCTTAACCCCAGTCTCCTTCTATCTGATGGGTTTGTGTTCATGGATGTGCATTTATCCTGGTTTAAGTTGTATATAATGATGTTTCCTCTATCTGTTTCCTTCGAGTTTGGTGATAGAATGAGTAAAATTGATCATGTTGGGTTCCTGGTGCTTGTGTACGACCTATTAGCCGTGGTTTGATTTGTTATTTCAGTTCCAAATGACTTTGTTACTCTTGTGTGTATAAGAAGTTAGGGAAGCAGATTAATCCCGAGTCATGTGGTTTGACGAAAAAAAAAGAGTTGGCATTTTGTCTGATTAATGTATGAGCATGGCAAGTCTGAGAAAGTCTAAAAAAAAAAAACGGTTAGTAACCCCACATTAGGATCCAACGATTATGTTAGTTCTTCTTTACGGGACCGTTAGTCTAGATTAAGCCTTGCTTTAAGTTGCTAATCATTTCATAATTTCATTCTAGATTTTGTACATAACTGTTCTGTTTACCTACCCTTGAGTGGCCATGGAAAGATGATAAATAGTGGAGAATAATAACTGATTAGCAACCCATACATTAGGGTTCACCTTATCGTTGCTTTACTTGAGAGTTCTAGGATTAATTAAATCTGTTTTGTCCTCTGTTTTTTCTGAGATTTATCCTCGCATATACATTACTTCAATAACCTCTGAGCTTCAACCCTGAGCATGTATGATTTATGGATGGTCTCTGAAATTCATGCGCATATGTATATATGGTTTATGTGGCTTTATTGAGATTCATGCCTGCACTTTGGTTTATTGCGGTGGATTATTGTATGGACTGGTTCTGTTTGGGCTTGCATAAACATCGGCCCAAATCCATTTCTTTTCAGACTTGGTCCATAACTAGCCAAACGGGCTAGAACAGGTGGCCCTAGAAAGCCAACTAGGTTGCCCTCTTTGTGGACCCTTGAGGCCCACTCTAGAAAAGCTTTTAGGATCAAGGGTTTGTCTCACTCAAACGGGCCGTAGAGTCCGGACGGTGAGAACAACCCTTTCTATTTTAAGACTTTCCAAACCATCCCTTCATTAAGATAAAATTGTACATCCAGTTGGGTCCAAAAAAAAAAAGAGTACATGAGTCATCAAATTCAAATTCTCCTTTTGATTAAGGATCTGGCCCATCTTTTCAAAGTTTTCTATCCAATGGAAATTCAAATTGTCTCTTTTTTTTATTTATTTATTTAGTATCATCAAACTTTTCCTTCTTTTTGACTTTGAGTCAAAAAAAAAAAAACTCTCTCTGATTTCTTCAAGTTGGCCCAATTGCCTTGCTTCAGCCCAAACTCAAAGCCCGGCCCACTACTTCTCAAAGCCCGGCCCACTACTTCCCAAACCCGGCCCACCACTCCTCAGCCCAGGCCCTATACTCCCTTCAGCCCGAAGTTCGGCCCATGACTCATTCGGCCCAATACCAAATACCAAAGCCCACCATCAACCCAAAACCGAGCCCAAACTCAAAGCCCGGCCCACTACTTCCCAAACCCGGCCCACCACTCCTCAGCCCAGGCCCTATACTCCCTTCAGCCCGAAGTTCGGCCCATGACTCATTCGGCCCAATACCAAATACCAAAGCCCACCATCAACCCAAAACCGAGCCCAAACTCAAAGCCCGGCCCACTACTTCCCAAACCCGGCCCACCACTCCTCAGCCCAGGCCCTATACTCCCTTCAGCCCAAAGTTCGGCCCATGACTCATTCGGCCCAATACCAAATACCAAAGCCCACCATCAACCCAAAACCGAGCCCAAACTCAAAGCCCGGCCCACTACTTCCCAAACCCGGCCCACAAAGCCCAAGCCCAAAAGTCCTCGGCCCACAATCCAGCCCAAAACCCGTATACAAGCCCACGGCCCACAACCAAAAAAAAAACCGGCCCCAAGTCCACTTGGCCCATGACCACTCTCGGCCCAAACCATCTCGGCCCAAGTCTATGCCTGGCCCAATTGCCTTGACCCGGCCCATTAAGTCCAATCCAAACTTGAAGTCAAAACCATCTCGGCCCGAACCCAAACTCGTGGCCCAAAACTCGAAATCCATGACCCAAAGCTCTAAACCCACGACCCAATCACATATCGACCCGGCCCAATTACATATCGACCCGGCCTAAGCCATCTCGGGCCCAAATATCCAAACCTAGCCCGAAGCCCATGATCCAAGCCCAAATACCCACACTTGGCCCAAGACCGCTCTCGGCCCAAATATCCAATCCAGCCCAAAACCCACAATCCAAGCCCAAAAGCCCTCGGCCCACAATCCAGCCCAAAACCCACAATCCAAGCCCAAAAGCCCTCGGCCCACAATCCAGCCCAAAACCCACAATCCAGCCCAAAACCCACAATCCAAGCCCAAAGTCCGGCCCAAGTTCATGACCCCGGCCCAAGTTCATAACCCCGGCCCAAGTTCATAACCCCGGCCCAAGTTCATAACCCCG
The DNA here is from genome assembly GCA_023374045.1 of Limonium bicolor. Classification (NCBI taxonomy): domain Eukaryota; kingdom Viridiplantae; phylum Streptophyta; class Magnoliopsida; order Caryophyllales; family Plumbaginaceae; genus Limonium; species Limonium bicolor. Next base: position 68,067,047 of record CM041783.1, read on the forward strand.
GCCCAAGTTTATAACCCCGGCCCAAGTTCATAAACTCGGTCCATTACCCAAGCCCAAAACCAAATCAGGTCTAAGACCCAGCCCAAAAGTCCAAACCAATGCACATTAAGCCCATTCGGCCCAAAAACCAATGATTGGTCCAAACCCACAAAAATCAAATCAAACCCACAAAAATCAAACCAAACCCACAAAAATCGAGCCAAGTCCACAAGAATCAAACTTGGACCCGAACTTTGACCTTGACCCGAACTTTGACTTGGACCCGAACTTTGACCTTGACCCAAACTTTGACCTGGACCCGAACTTTGACCTTGACCCGAACTTTGACCTTTGACCCAAAACCTTGACCTAGCCTGACTTTGACCCAACCCGAACTTCATTCCAATCCAAACCCAATTCATTCAAACCAAATTCAATTCAAACCCAAATTCATTTAATCCAATCCACACTCAGCTTGTAAATTTCATTCAAATTCCCAAAACCAAAAAAAAAAAGAATTTCAAACCATCATTTTATTCAAAAGAAACCTTTTTTTTAAAGGAAAAACTCTTCTCACACCACAGAAAACTCTTCTCAAACGCAGATAGTTCTTCTCACGTATACAAAAGTTTTCTCCTCAAAACATTTCTCAAAACCATGTTTCTTCACCGAGGATTCCGAACAAGCTTTCAAAAATTTTCCAACTCAGTTTTCAAACTCAAAATTAACGTTTTCGGGGAACATGGGATGTCCAACATCTTCAAAGAACGTTTTCTCCCCAGTTAGGCATCACTTGTCTCCCTTCCCAAAATAAAAATCCGAGGCGGGGCACTGGGGTCATAACCTCCCTTGTCGCAGTCTGGATCTCTTTAGGCGGGGCATTAGGGTGACAAACCTCCCCTAATTGCAGCCTAGATTTTTACAAGGCGGGGTGCTAGGGAAGTAACGCCTTCCTAGTTGCAGCCGGGATTTTAGAATCGTCTAACTCCCTTCTATTCATTTCAATGTTTTGGTTTTTTAATGTTTTAAAACCCGGGAGTTAGAGACGTTATTAGGGTTCGACCGAGAACATCTCATTCATGGTGTTTCTCTCTGAATCCTATTTTTTTCGACATAAATTCATTGCCCCATCTTTTGAGCCTTGGCACTTACCATCAATTAAGTGTCATGTCCGAGGGGGTACATAGGGTAATCCCTCGGGATTATCCGCCCTTTTCACAACAAAAAAATGATTTTTCCAGTTTTAAAAACTTTAAGAGAGACAATTCTGAATACCTCAATCCAACATCTCCATTAGAGCTTTAGGACCCATAAACACTTCTCAATCCTCCTTTCAACCAACTCTAAGTCACATAGGACTTCCAATTCTTGAAGACTCCCAGAAACCTGAAACATCTCCAAAACCCGAATATTCGCAGACCAAATATCCTCCTCCATACTCAATCATCCTCAAAACCCGAATTGCTCCTCAACACTTTCAGCTTCTCAAGACACCTCAAGAATCCGACCATTTCAAAATCCGAGCTTCGCAAAACACAAAAAAACTCTTCAAATCAGCCAAATGATCCAAATACCCCTTGACTCCACCAAGAATGACTAAAATGCCCCTTTACCCCTCAAAACTCCCATCATCCTCTTAATCCCGTGAAGGTCCAAAACAACTTCCAAATCTCTCAGAGCAATTAAAACCTCTCAAACGCTCCAACCAAACCAACTCCAAGACCAGCCTTTTCCTAACTCTTCGAACTCATCCTTTCCTCACTCCTCTTTTAATCCTATCCTTGGCTTTTAAATGAATCTCTCTAACAAGGTTTTGAAAGAAGGTAATCCCGACAATTGGAGACCGAGGTTTCCTCGGGCACCAATCCGAAGTCGTGGTCGTTGCCACTTCTAAGGGGTGTAACCCAGTGCGAACCCACATAGAATCTTTGACATGACCAGATAAATCCTATCCACAATCTCAGAGTCAATTAACGGTTCTTAGAACCCGATCTTCCTTCCTAGTTATCTTAGGTCAAACTAGGTGGCGACTCTAGTCAACTCCGCCTTATAGAGGCATAAGTCCGCGTGGAGCCCATCGAGAGCGGGTGTAGTGCACACTTGCACTCCCCTTTATGCTTTCTGGGAAAGACGGACGATTTAGTAGGTATTTGAGGGATGCCAATTATAACGGGTTTTCACCCTCCACAGAATGGCATTATTTCAGGATCTAGACTTCTCAGCCAGATCATATCTAGATATACCCCCCCTCATACCAAAAAATCACATTGTGTACCAAATTCGGACTAATGAACCAGGTTTGGGCCTTGGAAAAGTGGGCCGAATTGGGCTTTGAAATTTGGACTGAATTAGGCCTTAAAATGTGGGCCAGAATTGGCTTTGGAAAGCGGGCCGGGTTTGGAACTTGAAACATAGGCCGGGTTGAGCCTTGGAAAGCGGGCCAGGTTCGGTTTTGGAAAACGGGCCAGGTTTGGAAGTGGGCCAGATTGAATTTGATTATTGGGCCTTAAACTGAAATGATTGTGAGCCTCGAATTGGATGATTTGCAGTTGGGATTGACATTGAATTTGGAATGAATTTTGAATTGTGTATGAAGAGTTTTGATGAGTGAGTGGGGGAAGGATTACATTTGAAATGTGTTCGATGAGTGAGTAGGGGAGCTGATTTTGAAGTATGTTTGGTGCTAGAGTGTGAGAGAGATTGATTTGTAGAGTGTTTGATGAGAGTATGAGAGAGATGGTTTTGTGAGTGTTGATGAGAGAGTATGAAAGAGCTTGATATTGAAGAGTGTACGATGTGTGAGTATGAGAGGGATTGATTTTGGAGTGTGTTTGATGAGAAAGTGTGAAAGGGATTGATTTTGGAGTGTGTTTGATGAGAGTGTGTGAAAGAGATTGATTTTGGAGTGTGTTTGATGAGAGTGTGTGAAAGAGATTGATTTGAAGTGGGTATGATGAGAGAGATTGGTTTGAAATTGAATTTTTGAGCTGAATTTGGAATTGAATTTTGGGTTTTGAATTGAATTTTTATTGGTTGAAACGAATCATTGATTGTAAGTTTTATTCTGACAATTATGGATTGTTTGGAAAATTTTATAAAAGAAGGGCATTCCCCACCGACCAGACTCTACGGCCCGTTTGAGTGAGAAACATCCCCGGACCTAGAAGCTTTTCTAAACTGGACTTTGTCCAGAAATAAGTGGGCAAACCTAAAAGCTATTCTATGGCCATCTGTGCTAAGCCGATCTATCAATTTATAATACAAAGTTGACAAATAAATGAAGACGACCAATGCATTATTGAATCGAACATGTAAAGGCAAGCAGTCAAGAATATGTACAACAGATAGTCGGAAGAACAACAATCATACCAACGAGTGTACAAATTTATGAAACCCAAAACTATATTAGGCGGCACAATTAATAGACAAGTTACAATTCATGATAAGAATTAAAGTTTTGAATTAAAAAACAAGCTGCTATGGGGGGTCGCATCGACGCCACCTCACTTGAGCTGGTAGGATCAGCAAGGAGTGACCAACCATTATATGTGTTTGAAGCGGAGACCCCAGTAGTCCAAGCCAAACTCCGGTCCCTTAGCTAAGCAGGTTTCTAAGGTTTTCATTCCTCGAGCATTATGTACATGTCATAGAACAAAGACAAAGATACACGAGAATAGTTAGTAATGAAATGTAAGAGGATTGGGGTGTGTGCAATGGGATCATACGGCCCCTCTCAATGGGAGGAAAGGGGGCAATTTAATCATCTCCCACACCCAACCGAGAACATAGAAAAGAGTTTCAAGCTGCCAACAAATGCTATGAATTGCAGGATAAATCAAACATTGGGGTTGCTACACAGATTAATTCAACATCTTAGATTACGACTCAAACCGAAGTGTAGTATCAAAAGGGTGCAGTTGTGAGTCATGCGGGATCATACCTAGAAGGGTTTATATCATTTCCCTCTAAGATGATAGAATTAATAAGGACATCCAGCCGATGCATGAATTATCTAAACAATTATAGCATAGGGCAATTATAACCCAATTCATGTTCTTATCTAAGCGCGTACGGGACAAGTTATTTGCTAGTATCAAATCAATTTCCAAACCAAATCGATGCACAAGGGGCAATTAAACATCAAATGATCGAATTATTGTAAAAGGTTGAATGATAGAATTTCCAAACCCAACAAGGAAGCAGTAAGCCCAAACGCATCAGCATAGCCCAAGGTCATTCCAGGCCAAGCAAGACCACGTGCGCAAACCTCAATCCAGTGTACCTCGGTCATAATAGAAAACCAAGTATGAGAAGCACGAAAAAAGTCCAGGTAATAGCACCACAAGCAACATGATTTTAGCCGAAAGAAATGCGCAAGGTGCCAAGTGACAATGCCATCATAGTAATACAGCTGAATCGTAGTAAAGAGAGGTTACAAATGGAATTTCCAAACCCAATGGGTAATCATGGAGTCCACAACCCGACAGCACGGTCATCTTGCAAAGTTCAAGACCAATCCCAAACCGAGGAAGTTCGCATTCAGGACATTTCAAATCGATATAAATGAACCTCGATTAGACAAATCCCAACAAGGCATCAGAAATGAAATTAGCGGGGTTATTTTGACCCACAGAGTAATTTGAAATACCGACTTGAACGCAGCACAACAATAATGCCAACATAGCGGTAACTCCAACAGAAGCAAGTTCAGGTGGTCCTTAAATCATCAAGACCGAACTAATAAAACAAAAAATGCCAGACCAAATCTGGAATCAAGTCAAGACAGCGGTCTTGAACCCTAAAAAACGAGCTCCAGTACAAATCTCAAACCGTAACAGAATCGGTCAACCCACACGAAAATCAGACATTACAAAGGCCGACTAATTCATCAATAAACACCGGATAAGCTGGCAGATATCCACTTACACGGGCCAAGGTTTAACAACACCACAATGATTTAAGCAAAAGCCATCACAGGAGTTTTCCGTTCCAAGATATACAGTGCGCACATGAGAAAACGAATAGGGTCAATCTCAGTGTAAGCATGCTATCGAGCAATTATTCAGATCTAAACTCGAAGGCAGAGTTAACAAGGATAAACCAGCAGTAGGTTAACTGTAACCTTCAGAACAAAATACGGATAGCCAGAATCAGAGAATAAATATGTTGATACGCAAAGATTCAATCGATTTCTCCTGCACCAAACTGCGAATCAAACGAAAGTCTGAAGAAACCGAACTGGCAAACTTGGTAAACGATCGATTTCATAAGAGCAAGATTCTCACAATAGCCAATGAACCAATATGACACAGGTCAACACCAGAAAATGACTCAGTTGCACCAAAATAGAAATTCGCAGAGGAAATAGACAGAGAAGAAAATCTTTGACAACCGTAACCCGATGGTGAGAGTAGGAGACGATGGGCCATGATGTCCCTTGGTCGCCGGTAAGGTTAGCGATTTCGGATGGAGAGAATGGAGAGCGGAACACGAACGTTCCTATTCGACAGCTGGGTTGGCATATCTACAAGTGGGGAGAACAACGGGAGCAGAGAATGTGTGTTCGAAGTGAGGCAAATGATGGAGGTGAATGTTTCTCGTTCGCCAGTCGGTTTGCAAGATTACCGAGATCGAAAGGAATGAAGAAGGGTGGGGCAGTTCCTTGTTTCGCCAGCTAGAATGAACAATTACCGGGAGCAAAGAGAATGAAGGAGGCGGTGATTAGAGCATTTGGATCGAGAGGAGAGAGGTTCTGATCAATGGGTAGATGAAGGTGTTTCTAGGAAGAAGGTCGAGGAGTATGCGCTATCAAAATCGGCTGGCTCTGCATTTTCTCTTTGGTTTAGAATAAGGTCGAAGGTGAGGGTGATGACCGAGGAAGAAGATAGATGTCGTTGAGAGGGGCGGTGGGTTTTCGTTTTCAGAGAGAAAAATCAAAGACGAGATCGGGAGAAAGACGAGGAGATAGGAGAAATTAGAAGGTGACTGGTTTTCTGTCGATGAATAATGGATGGCCAAGCGAGACCTCAGTGGCGGCTACAGTAGCTGACGGTGAGCAAAGGGAAACGGGACAACCTGCTCGGGAGAGATTTGGGTTAGTCGATGCTACTGAAGAGGAATCGGGGATGAAGGCTGCGATTTCTGGTGATCCTCCCTCGTTGAGAATGCAGGTGGACTCCTCCGTAATCAAGTTAGAAATTTCCTTCGAAGGTAGAGGAAGACGAGGCTGGTGATGTTCATTCTCCGGAGGAAATACTAGCGATGTAGTGATGACGAGAGTGGAATTTAACGAGATTTGGAGGGTGGACTTGACGGTGACGGTGGAGAAGGGAAGAAACGAAAGCGAAATGGGGAGAGCGGTGAGGTTAAGGCTGGTGATTTCAGGGACAGAAGGGAAAACGAAGAAGATGAAGCTGCTTGGTTGTTCTTTTTTTTTTTATTTGAGATCGACCAAGATTGACGGGGGATGAATTGAAAATCGAAGAAGAAGCAGCTAGTCCGCCGAAAAACGAATGCCCGATGGAATCTTTTTTTGCTACTGTAGGTTTTGTGATGTTCTTTTATATCTAGAAGGTAGGGATTAGATGGTAGGGTTTGGGTGGGCTTTTTGAAGCTATGGGCTGAAACTAGTGTGGGTTTAGGGAATTGGGCTAGGATAGATTTTAACCAAGTGTGGATTGGGTTTGAAAGATGAAAAATGAGTGTGTATAAACAGAAATGAAAATGAAAATACTAATGTTAATAGTAGAAGAAAATAAAATATAAGAAAAAGTGGATAGGTGAATAAATAAATAAATAGAATATAAACAATAAAAATAAGAGAGAAAAATAAGTGAATAAACAAAGAGAGACGATTTTGAAACTGGACTGTCGTGGAAATTCATTTTTGAAGAATTGTGTTTTTTTTTTTCTGAAATGTTTTGAAAAAGATTATAAAATGATGGTTCGTCTTAACGCACGCTAATATGTTTTGAAAAAAGAAAGGCGACGACCCCTCTTATTATTTCGGAATTCGCTTTATGGGGTGAGAATTTTTGGTGTCTACAGATGGCTCCCCTTGATTCAATTCTGCAAGCCCTTGCAGAATTGGATCAAGGTTGACGGGACGCCAAAAATTCTCACTGCGGTTTATGATCTGTTCTTATGAATGCGGGTGCACGGGGACTTATGACGGGCCCCAAATTGCGGTGATTGATGGTATGAGGACTAATGACGGGCCTCAACTAGATCTCGGTGTCTAGCTCTAGGGCTTATGAGGGCCTAGAATACGATCAAACAACCTATGCATGAGGACTAATGACGGGCCTCCTAGATCTCGGTGTCTAGCTCTAGGACTTATGACGGGCCTAGAATGCATCTTCGAAATGTATGAGGACTAATGACGGGCCTCAACTAGATCTCGGGTGTCTAGCTCTAGGACTAATGACGGGCCTAGAATACAATCGGTATATGGGTTATGCATGAGGACTAATGACGGGCCTCAACTAGAGCTCGGTGTCTAGCTCTAGGACTTATGACGGGCCTAGAATGCATCTTCGAAATGTATGAGGACTAATGACGGGCCTCAACTAGATCTCGGTGTCTAGCTCTAGGACTAATGACGGGCCTAGAATACAATCGGTATATGGGTTATGCATGAGGACTAATGACGGGCCTCAACTAGAACTCGGTGTCTAGCTCTAGGACTTATGACGGGCCTAGAATGCATCTTCGAAATGTATGAGGACTAATGACGGGCCTCAACTAGATCGGTGTCTAGCTCTAGGACTAATGACGGGCCTAGAATACAATCGGTATATGGGTTATGCATGAGGACTAATGACGGGCCTCAACTAGACTCGGGGTGTCTAGCTCTAGGACTTATGACGGGCCTAGAATGCATCTTCGAAATGTATGAGGACTAATGACGGGCCTCAACTAGATCTCGGTGTCTAGCTCTAGGACTAATGACGGGCCTAGAATACAATCGGTATATGGGTTATGCATGAGGACTAATGACGGGCCTCAACTAGAACTCGGTTGTCTAGCTCTAGGACTTATGACGGGCCTAGAAGCATCTTCGAAATGTATGAGGACTAATGACGGGCCTCAACTAGATCTCGGTGTCTAGCTCTAGGACTAATGACGGGCCTAGAATACAATCGGTATAAGGGTTATGCATGAGGACTAATGACGGGCCTCAACTAGAGCTCGGTGTCTAGCTCTAGGACTTATGACGGGCCTAGAATGCATCTTCGAAATGTATGAGGACTAATGACGAGCCTATACTACTCTATGGAGTTGTACAAAACTCGCTGCTTTTCAGTGGTTGGCTGATTTGAGGATGATTCTGGTTGTGGATTGATTCAGGATTTGATGCTTTTTGGTTGCTTTTGTGAGGGATGTAATGGTCCAATGCTTTCGGTCGATGTCGCCTTTGACTTTGTCAGTGTGGGACTTTGTTTTGGTTTTATTTTTGGTGGTCTTGGCCCGATGTGCTTCATGGTTTCGGGATTTGGTACGACTCTTGGCTCCAGAGTTCGAGATGGCCCCGGTATGGATCTGGGTCTTTGTTTCGGTTTTTGTGATTTGCGGGTCGGGTTTTCGAAAGGATGGTTTTATAAATGAGTGACTTTGGGAACTCGGTGGTTTTGATATGATCAAATGGCTTTGGTGTGACGAATGGCTCCATTGCGGGTCGGGTGGCTCCAGTGCGGTCAGATGGCTCCGGTTTGATATGGACTCCCTGTGAGCAACGACTCTGGGATGGTTGATGGTTGGCTTCGATATGATCCGAGGGCTCGGTATGCTCGGATGGCCCCATTGCGGTTGGGTGGCTCCAGTGCGACCAGATGACTCCGGTTTGATTGTGATTCCTTGTGAGCAAGGCTGGGATGGTTGGTGGGTTTGATTGATTCGGTTAGAGATTTTCAGGAGGCTGGTGGGTTTGATATGATTGGCATGTTCAGGTGTGGTAGGTAATTTCTTTGTGTGATGAATGGCTTCAAGTGTGGGTTCCAGTACGGTGGCTGGATCCGACATGATTCATGACCTCATTGTGAGCAACGCTCTGGGATGGTGGTGGGTTTTGATTGGATTGATGATTTTCTGGATGGTTGGTGGGTTTCGATTTGGATTGAGATTTTGGGTCGAGTGGCGGGTCGATGTGATTTGTGTACTTTGATGTGGTTGACAATTGTTTTGGTTGTGGATGATGGTTTGGTATGGATTTTGAATCGAGTGGTGGGTCGATGTGGTTTATGTGGTTGATAGTTTTTTTGGTTGTAGATGAATGGCTTTGGTATGGTCAGTTACGGCTTCAAGTTCTTCGAGATGGCTCCGGGGATAGCTCGGGATGGCTCCGGGGGGAGGATACGGGATGGCTTCATTTAATGATAGTGGGGAACAAAAGGGGAAACTTTCTTTGAGATGGTCGCACCCTGAGCGGGTGTACGTACTCAATTCCATATTGAGATCAGACCATACGTAGTTCGATACTCTGGGGCAAGACCCTGGGTGACGAAATGGATTGACGTGGCTCCCATATTGTTCTTAGACTTTTGGGATGACCCCTATGTAATTCCAAGGATGGTTTCAGTGTCAGATGATGGCTCCCGTAGATGGCTCCAGCTGGTTCTGGATATGGTGTTGAAAGGGATTGAGTATGGCAGTGGATAGCTCCGGGATGGTCTTCGTCTGGCTCCAGAGGCTTTTGAATGGTTCGATGTAGCTCGGTGATAGCCGGGATGGCTCCGAAAAGGCGAGATATAGCCGATGATGGCCCAAGGATAGAGCCGTAATAGTTCGATGTAGCTCAAAGATAGCTAGGATGGCTCTGACTTGACTTCCTTTGATAGGGAGGTTACGCTTCAATAGCGGCAGCTGAAGTACTACTTCGGCAAGACTAGGCGGAGTTCTTAAATTAGATGTTGGACGATGGGGTGATTATGATGCATGCAAATATTAAATGCTAGATACGATGCAAAATGCATATGCAGTTTTTGTAGAGAGGTACGGTCCTATCTATTAATACGAGGTTTACGAATATAAGACATCTTCGATTCGATCTTGAAGATTGTTGAATTGGAAGGCGTGGGATGAATCATTTTCCTCTCATGGAGGGAAGGGTCAATCTCTCGTGAGTTTGCTGCTGTGTGTGCAAAGCGGTGTGATGTATCTTGATGATTTAGAGCAGTATTTTCCTGAGAATTTCCTTTTGAGGTTATGACTTCCGTTCTCACAAATTCTCTCCTGCAATGGGGTAGGCTGATTATGATTGGTGGTTAGTCGAAGAGTCACTCGCACTCTAAAGATGTGAAGTAAGGTCGAACTCATTCATCATAGTCCTTGTATTGTAGGTGGGACATGTTGATAACAAGCACGAAGCTTATGATTCATGTTTCAGATCCGATACTTTCAGTTAACGTTCACCAACTAACGAGTCGGAGGTTTTCATTGGGTTATGAACGGGGTTGAGGGGTATGATGTATGTCACATGGGATGGAGGATTTGTTTAGGAATTGTGGAGTTTTTGTGCAATAGAGGACATGTTTCGTCTTGCCATGGGTGGAATGATTGGACGGGTTTGATAACCTTTTATTGGTTTCTATGGGAAATCATTGGTCCTTTGGGTTTGGCGTCATTCTTGCCTCTTTGGTGTACAGTTTTCACTTTCTTCTTCTTCCTTTCAGTGTGTGATCTTCTTTTTTGTGTCTTGCTTTGGAATTGCATAGGCTTATCGACTTTCTCAAGCATTCTTTGCTTTGTATTTCGGCTTTCAGCTTCGAAGTTGCATTGGACTTATCGATCTTCTTGAACATTTTGATGTTATTTTGGTGTTTGACTCTGGAGTGCCTTGACTCAATGTTTGCTTTGGACATTTTGTTTTTTGTTCTTGGGAAAGATGGTGGGAGAGAGACCATGGCTCCGGCTCCTTCAAGATCCTCTATTGCAAGGTAAGTATGTATATGTGGAGTGGCATGGTGGAGATTGTTTTTTGTAAAAAAAAAAAAAGTTTTTCCTGAAAGGTCAGCGGGGCTCACTAAGGAGTATGTTCGGGAAAATTAAAGCTTTTTGGCCTTGTGGAGATTGTGATCCTAAGTGCTCATCATTTCGTTAGTAATGATGGTTTCTTACTACTCTCAGATCTTTGCATGAATCATAGTTCATATCTTGTTTATCAGCACTCTCTATGTATTGTGCCTCCTCATGTGCTGAAGGAATGCACATGTCGCTCGTGGTTTTACCTCCATTGGATCTCTATCTGCCCTCATCACTCAATGGATTGTCCAGTACTCTCATTTGAAATTCAAGGGAAAATACCGCTCTTCGCACACTACTCACTTGGTTTGTGGTGCGATTTGATTGGACCCTGTGTTCATTGATGGGTCGAGAGTTCATTGGTTCACGTAATCTGTTCAGTCAATCTATCATGATTTTCCCGAAGATGTCGTTTCGATATGGGAGTATGCAAATGCGATTATCTACCATGCGATGTATTGTGGTAATATGGAATTACTATGTATAGGATGCATGGAATGCTGAAAATGATGAGTTGAGATGGTTGACTGAATGTTTTTTTTTTTGTGTTTGTTTTGTTTTTGGATGCAATGCATGAGTGGTAAGGCTACACCTAGTCTCGCTTGAGTCAAATTCAGCTCATGGTTCACGAAGCTCGTCCCACTACTGTTGGCCTTGCAGATGGTCTAGCTGTTGGGGTCGTTGTCGGAGTGGTAATTCTCAAATGAGGTCGGGTTGGTGATTGGCCGCTGGATTTTGAATTTTTAGGGAGTGACAACTCCCGCATGGTGGCCCCACGGTATGATATGCTCTTTCCCTTTTAGTCACTGACGCGCATGGTGATTCGGATTGGGAGAGGTTTGAACTTGGTTTTCTTTTCTATCCCTTTGAGATCGGGCTCTGGCGGTCGAGATATTGGGATGAAAGTGTGGTGTGGTGTGGTGACAATGAAACACATGGTTATGCAATTTTGAGGTGGACACGACTCGTGAATGATTGATGGAATTGAAATGGCTGAAGTGCAAGTGACTCCTTTTTTTTGTCATGAATGCGATGCATGTGTTTTGCCTTGTGCTCGGTTGCATTTGTTGGTGTTGTTTATTTAGGGGATGCCTCCTGTAGATACCGTGAATTCTCGCCCCATAAAGCAAAGTTGATGAATGATATATAACTGTGAGGAGTCGTTCCTTATTCATTCTTCTCCTTATTCGTGCATGCCAAAAGAAACCAGGTTTTAGAAAAACAATTTTGACAACGCGTGTTTTCAAAGTGGTGGATTTTCTCAATATGAATTTTGATGCCTGGTCATTCGCAAAGAAAGTAGGGAGTGGGGAACCCTATACACATTGATCTAAACAAATTCAAGGGAATGTATAAACCTATACACAAAGTCTATTCAGAAATTGACGAGAGAGAAAAGAATGCTAGGGAAAACCTATACATCAATTCTAAAAGTCATTAAATGGGGGAGTTTGAGCTTACAAACTTCTCTCGAATTCTTCTGCTCCGTCTTTGAGCTTCTGGCTGGCAGCTCATTCATGTTTGGGCTTCTGATTGGCCACTCGTTCGTCTTCGGGATCTTGACCGGCTACTCGCTCGTCTTCTGGCTCTTGCAGCGAAGCGGTATTGTGATCGAACAATCGCTGCTGGTCTTCATGTCGCTCGACTCGGGTTGGTGCACCTCTGATTTTCGGTTCAGACTGCAGTTGTTGATCTTCATACGCTCCATCTGCCCCGACAAGGGAAATAAGGGGCGTTTTTTGAGAAAGGAAAGGTGAATGATCGAGCACAAATTATATGTGAAAATCTACCACTTATGTGAAAACACAAATGACTAGTACGCTCCACGGTAATGACCGCTGCTCTTGAAGGTGGGTTGAACTTCAAAAATAGCAGGTCACAACATGGGGACCAAATCATTTATTTTGAAATACGTTTGTGAAAATCCTTTGAAAATTATTTTCAAAAACAAGTTTGAGATAATATCTGTGAAAGTTGTTTGTAAAAAAACAGGTTTTTGAAATGAAATTTATGAGAAGTAGTGTTTGAAAATTATCTGTAAATAATGGATTTTTGAAATTCGTTTTTTGCAAACTGTTTGATAAAGTTTGTTTTCTTGAAGATTTTGATTGAAATCGGCTTTGAAATTGTTGCGGAAATAACGATTTTGAAATCATTATTTTTTGGAAATCATTCGAGATGAACGGCTTTGAAGAGATTTCATTAGAATGTTCGACATGATTCATTTTTTATTTTTAGTAATTTTTAAAACGTGGTCACACATAGATAAGTGCAAATAAAAAATCGTGGCTGATTTTATGTGGAGCTGAGTGTGAATGATTGGGATAATAACCTTCCAGGTCAATCAATGCTTCCATACCACCGGGGGAACCATCGTCCCCTCACTGTTCATCTCTCGGGTTTTATCTCTGTTACGCTTTATGGGGCGCGTCATCAAGAAAGTCCGGAGTGCTTAAGTTCGAAAGGTCAGGATACCCGAAATGATACAGCCACACGAGCCACGGCCGGTGATTATCACAACATACTCACTTTTCGGAAAACTCGGGGAAGTACTGCATGGGGTCAGGTCTCCCGTCGTCTGCACGGTCAGGTGTGTCTAAAGTCCAAATTATTCACTGACTACGTTGTGCCATGTATGGGTATCCGGTAAATACGGGATCCTCTATGGACGTGTAGCGTGACATCAGGCTTTAGAGACACCCGTGGTGCAGAGGACACTTGGAGAACTGAGCCCATGCAATCTTCAGGGTAATACAAAGGGTGGTCAGACAGACGGCATACAAAGGGGGGACTACCCATAAACCCATCCTAGACACGGGACTAGGCAGCTGGACACTGAAGGCTCAGAGTTCACTATATGCTGGCTTTGACTCGAAAAGGTAAGTGTTGAAGGATCATGAGTTTTCAAGGCGTAGATACTACGATCATACCGCCTCGTGTGCATAGTCCTTACTACGAAGGGCATCTGCTCATGGGGAATCAATTGTGGACCAATATTTATCCCGACCGCAAATATCAAGGGTGACACAGAGGAATGCATGTCCTAAGCTACCCTATGCAACAATGGGTTGGCTCCTTTCTACGAAGGCCCCATTTACAAAACCATAAACAAGCAATTATATCATGAATGAAGGACAGTGAACATAAGACAATAAACACACAATAGTAAACCAGAGTGAAGCATGCAAAGCTCAAAGCACACATGTGGTAATCAAAGTCAATTTCGAATTCTAAACACTCATCCTAACTATCCTCACAAAGCACACTCTAAGTGTGGAGTAGAGTAATCCTAAAGGATTGGAAATGAATCTCATGAAGGTTTTGAAAGAAGTTGGGGAATCCTGACAATTTTGAATGGAGTTCAGTCTTCCTTGACCAAGTTTATGAGAAAAACTTACTCAAGTTTTCCCCAGCAGAGTCGCCATTCTGTGGAGGGTGATTTTTCGGTATGAGGGGGGGTCTATCTAAATATGGTCTGACTAAGAAGTCTAGATCCTAGAAAATGTCATTCTGTGGAGGGTGAGAACCCGTTATTCTGGCATCCCTCAAATACCTACTACATCGTCCGTCTTTCCCAGAAAGCATAAAGGGGAGTGCAAGTGTGCACTACACCCGCTCTCAATGGGCTCCACGCGGACTTATGCCCTAAGGGCGGAAATTGACTAGAGTCGCCACCTAGTTTGACCTAAGGAACTAGGAAGGAAAGGGAATGAGGGTTCTAAGAACCGTTAATTGACTCTGAGATTATTGCCTATGGATAGGACTTATCTGATCATACTAGAGATTCTGTGTGGGTTCGCACTGGGTTACACCCCTTAGAAGTGGCAACGACCACGACTTCGGATTGGTGCCCGAGGAAACCTCGGTCTCCAATTGTCAGGATTGCCTTCTTTCAAAACCTTATCTAAAGAGATTCATGTAAAAGCCAAGGATAGGATTAGGACGGGAAGAGAGAAAGAGATAGGATGAGGCGAGCTTTTTTGCCAAGCTTGCACCAAGGAGAGGGATTGCTGAATTCGGATGAGTATTTGGGAAGAGTCTGAGGTTGGGTGAATAGACAAAACTTGGAGTGTGATGGTTTGAAGTCAGTGAGAGCCGAAGGAAGTTTGAGCGTTTGAGAGATATGAGAGTCACCTTAGAGGGGAAAAAAGGTTTTTTATTTGGAATGGGGTCGCACCCTGTGTGGGTTGCCTACGTACTCAACTCTCTGTTGAGATCAGACCTTACGTAGTTCAGGTTTTTGGGATGGTTGAGTTTTATGAGGTAATTGAGGGTTGGAAGTGGTTGTTTGGAGGGGAGATAGTCTAGTGCAAAAGGGTATTTTGATTGATGTGGGGTCGCACCCTGTGTGGGTTGCCTACGTACTCAACTCCCTGTTGAGATCAGACCTTACGTAGTTCACTTTTTTGGGTTTTGGAAGTTTTGAAGGGTATGAAGTCTTGGCTGTGAGGGATTAGTCTGTGAGACGCTCGGGTCTATGAGACATTTGGGGTGTTCATGTAGTGGAAGGTATGGGACATCAAGGTCTGTGAGACGCTCGGGTCTGTGAGACGTTTGAAACCTTGAGATGTCGAAGTCTGTGAGACGCTTGGGTCTGTGAGACGCTTGGGTCTGTGAGACGCTCGGGTCTGAGAGACGCTCAGGTCTGTGAGACGTTCGAATCATTGGAATGACAAAGTCTGTGAGACGCTCGGGTCTATGAGACATTTAGAGTGTGGAAGAAATTGGAATGGAATTGAAATCGAAGTTGAAGCAGGGTTGAATGAATATTGATTTGAATTGGAACTGAAATGAATTTGGATTTGAAAGAGTTTGGATTGGGGTTGGAAACGGGCCGTGTCAAAGTTAGACTGAGTCAAAATGAGATCGAGTCAAAGTTGGGTCATGGTCAAACTTGGGCTGGTCAAAGTTAAGTCCAGGTCAAGCTTGGGCTGGTCAAAGTTAGGTCAAGGTCGAGCTTGGGCTGGTCAAAGTTAGGTTGGTCGAAGTTGGCCCAGGTTAGGGTTGGGTCAAAGTCAAAGCTTGGGTTGGTCAAAGGGGTTTTGTCTAGGCTTTTGGGATGGGCTGGACCTTGTGAGCTTTTGGGCCGAATTGGGCCTTTATGGATTTTGGGCTAGGATGAGTTTTTTTTTTGAGTTGGGCTGAAATGGGCCTTATTGATTTTGGATTGAAGTTGGATTGGATTGGAGATGGGTTTGAATCGGTTTTTAGATTGATTTTTAATTGAAAATGAATTGAGGTTGTTGATTGAATTGAAATGTGTACCAAATTCGGACTAATGAACCAGGTTTGGGCCTTGGAAAAGTGGGCCGAATTGGGCTTTGAAATTTGGACTGAATTAGGCCTTAAAATGTGGGCCAGAATTGGCTTTGGAAAGCGGGCCGGGTTTGGAACTTGAAACATAGGCCGGGTTGAGCCTTGGAAAGCGGGCCAGGTTCGGTTTTGGAAAACGGGCCAGGTTTGGAAGTGGGCCAGATTGAATTTGATTATTGGGCCTTAAACTGAAATGATTGTTGAGCCTCGAATTGGATGATTTGCAGTTGGGATTGACATTGAATTTGGAATGAATTTTGAATTGTGTATGAAGAGTGTTTGATGAGTGAGTGGGGGAAGGATTACATTTGAAATGTGTTCGATGAGTGAGTAGGGGAGCTGATTTTGAAGTATGTTTGGTGCTAGAGTGTGAGAGAGATTGATTTTGTAGAGTGTTTGATGAGAGTATGAGAGAGATGGTTTTGTGAGTGTTTGATGAGAGAGTATGAAAGAGCTTGATATTGAAGAGTGTACGATGTGTGAGTATGAGAGGGATTGATTTTGGAGTGTGTTTGATGAGAAAGTGTGAAAGGGATTGATTTTGGAGTGTGTTTGATGAGAGTGTGTGAAAGAGATTGATTTTGGAGTGTGTTTGATGAGAGTGTGTGAAAGAGATTGATTTGAAGTGGGTATGATGAGAGAGATTGGTTTGAAATTGAATTTTTGAGCTGAATTTGGAATTGAATTTTGGGTTTTGAATTGAATTTTTATTGGTTGAAACGAATCATTGATTGTAAGTTTTATTCTGACAATTATGGATTGTTTGGAAAATTTTATAAAAGAAGGGCATTCCCCACCGACCAGACTCTACGGCCCGTTTGAGTGAGAAACATCCCCGGACCTAGAAGCTTTTCTAAACTGGACTTGTCCAGAAATAAGTGGGCAAACCTAAAAGCTATTCTATGGCCATCTGTGCTAAGCCGATCTATCAATTTATAATACAAAGTTGACAAATAAATGAAGATGACCAATGCATTATTGAATCGAACATGTAAAGGCAAGCAGTCAAGAATATGTACAACAGATAGTCGGAAGAACAACAATCATACCAACGAGTGTACAAATTTATGAAACCCAAAACTATATTAGGCGGCACAATTAATAGACAAGTTACAATTCATGATAAGAATTAAAGTTTTGAATTAAAAAACAAGCTGCTATGGGGGGTCGCATCGACGCCACCTCACTTGAGCTGGTAGGATCAGCAAGGAGTGACCAACCATTATATGTGTTTGAAGCGGAGACCCCGGTAGTCCAAGCCAAACTCCGGTCCCTTAGCTAAGCAGGTTTCTAAGGTTTTCATTCCTCGAGCATTATGTACATGTCATAGAACAAAGACAAAGATACACGAATAGTTAGTAATGAAATGTAAGAGGATTGGGGTGTGTGCAATGGGATCATACGGCCCCTCTCAATGGGAGGAAAGGGGGCAATTTAATCATCTCCCACACCCCAACCGAGAACATAGAAAAGAGTTTCAAGCTGCCAACAAATGCTATGAATTGCAGGATAAATCAAACATTGGGGTTGCTACACAGATTAATTCAACATCTTAGATTACGACTCAAACCGAAGTGTAGTATCAAAAGGGTGCAGTTGTGAGTCATGCGGGATCATACCTAGAAGGGTTTATATCATTTCCCTCTAAGATGATAGAATTAATAAGGACATCCAGCCGATGCATGAATTATCTAAACAATTATAGCATAGGGCAATTATAACCCAATTCATGTTCTTATCTAAGCGCGTACGGGACAAGTTATTTGCTAGTATCAAATCAATTTCCAAACCAAATCGATGCACAAGGGGCAATTAAACATCAAATGATCGAATTATTGTAAAAGGTTGAATGATAGAATTTCCAAACCCAACAAGGAAGCAGTAAGCCCAAACGCATCAGCATAGCCCAAGGTCATTCCAGGCCAAGCAAGACCACGTGCGCAAACCTCAATCCAGTGTACCTCGGTCATAATAGAAAACCAAAGTATGAGAAGCACGAAAAAAGTCCAGGTAATAGCACCACAAGCAACATGATTTTTAGCCGAAAGAAATGCGCAAGGTGCCAAGTGACAATGCCATCATAGTAATACAGCTGAATCGTAGTAAAGAGAGGTTACAAATGGAATTTCCAAACCCAATGGGTAATCATGGAGTCCACAACCCGACAGCACGGTCATCTTGCAAAGTTCAAGACCAATCCCAAACCGAGGAAGTTCGCATTCAGGACATTTCAAATCGATATAAATGAACCTCGATTAGACAAATCCCAACAAGGCATCAGAAATGAAATTAGCGGGGTTATATTTGACCCACAGAGTAATTTGAAATACCGACTTGAACGCAGCACAACAATAATGCCAACATAGCGGTAACTCCAACAGAAGCAAGTTCAGGTGGTCCTTAAATCATCAAGACCGAACTAATAAAACAAACAAATGCCAGACCAAATCTGGAATCAAGTCAAGACAGCGGTCTTGAACCCTAAAAAACGAGCTCCAGTACAAATCTCAAACCGTAACAGAATCGGTCAACCCACACGAAAATCAGACATTACAAAGGCCGACTAATTCATCAATAAACACCGGATAAGCTGGCAGATATCCACTTACACGGGCCAAGGTTTAACAACACCACAATGATTTAAGCAAAAGCCATCACAGGAGTTTTCCGTTCCAAGATATACAGTGCGCACATGAGAAAACGAATAGGGTCAATCTCAGTGTAAGCATGCTATCGAGCAATTATTCAGATCTAAACTCGAAGGCAGAGTTAACAAGGATAAACCAGCAGTAGGTTAACTGTAACCTTCAGAACAAAATACGGATAGCCAGAATCAGAGAATAAATATGTTGATACGCAAAGATTCAATCGATTTCTCCTGCACCAAACTGCGAATCAAACGAAAGTCTGAAGAACCGAACTGGCAAACTTGGTAAACGATCGATTTCATAAGAGCAAGATTCTCACAATAGCCAATGAACCAATATGACACAGGTCAACACCAGAAAATGACTCAGTTGCACCAAAATAGAAATTCGCAGAGGAAATAGACAGAGAAGAAAATCTTTGACAACCGTAACCCGATGGTGAGAGTAGGAGACGATGGGCCATGATGTCCCTTGGTCGCCGGTAAGGTTAGCGATTTCGGATGGAGAGAATGGAGAGCGGAACACGAACGTTCCTATTCGACAGCTGGGTTGGCATATCTACAAGTGGGGAGAACAACGGGAGCAGAGAATGTGTGTTCGAAGTGAGGCAAATGATGGAGGTGAATGTTTCTCGTTCGCCAGTCGGTTTGCAAGATTACCGAGATCGAAAGGAATGAAGAAGGGTGGGGCAGTTCCTTGTTTCGCCAGCTAGAATGAACAATTACCGGGAGCAAAGAGAATGAAGGAGGCGGTGATTAGAGCATTTGGATCGAGAGGAGAGAGGTTCTGATCAATGGGTAGATGAAGGTGTTTCTAGGAAGAAGGTCGAGGAGTATGCGCTATCAAAATCGGCTGGCTCTGCATTTTCTCTTTGGTTTAGAATAAGGTCGAAGGTGAGGGTGATGACCGAGGAAGAAGATAGATGTCGTTGAGAGGGGCGGTGGGTTTTCGTTTTCAGAGAGAAAAATCAAAGACGAGATCGGGAGAAAGACGAGGAGATAGGAGAAATTAGAAGGTGACTGGTTTTCTGTCGATGAATAATGGATGGCCAAGCGAGACCTCAGTGGCGGCTACAGTAGCTTGACGGTGAGCAAAGGGAAACGGGACAACCTGCTCGGGAGATTTGGGGTTAGTCGATGCTCTACTGAAGAGGAATCGGGGACTGAAGGCTGCGATTTCTGGTGATCCTCCCTCGTTGAGAATGCAGGTGGACTCCTCCGTAATCAAGTTAGAAATTTCCTTCGAAGGTAGAGGAAGACGAGGCTGGTGATGTTCATTCTCCGGAGGAAATACTAGCGATGTAGTGATGACGAGAGTGGAATTTAACGAGATTTGGAGGGTGGACTTGACGGTGACGGTGGAGAAGGGAAGAAACGAAAGCGAAATGGAGGAGAGCGGTGAGGTTAAGGCTGGTGATTTCAGGGACAGAAGGGAAAACGAAGAAGATGAAGCTGCTTGGTTGTTCTTCTGTTTTTTTTTTATTTTGAGATCGACCAAGATTGACGGGGGATGAATTGAAAATCGAAGAAGAAGCAGCTAGTCCGCCGAAAAACGAATGCCCGATGGAATCTTTTTTTGCTACTGTAGGGTTTTGTGATGTTCTTTTATATCTAGAAGGTAGGGATTAGATGGTAGGGTTTGGGTGGGCTTTTTGAAGCTATGGGCTGAAACTAGTGTGGGTTTAGGGAATTGGGCTAGGATAGATTTTAACCAAGTGTGGATTGGGTTTGAAAGATGAAAAATGAGTGTGTATAAACAGAAATGAAAATGAAAATACTAATGTTAATAGTAGAAGAAAATAAAATATAAGAAAAAGTGGATAGGTGAATAAATAAATAAATAGAATATAAACAATAAAAAATAAGATAGAAAAATAAGTGAATAAACAAAGAGAGACGATTTTGAAACTGGACTGTCGTTGGAAATTCATTTTTGAAGAATTGTGTTTTTTTTTTTTCTGAAATGTTTTGAAAAAGATTATAAAATGATGGTTTCGTCTTAGCACGCACGCTAATATGTTTTGAAAAAAGAAAGGCGACGACCCCTCTTATTATTTCGGAATTCGCTTTATGGGGTGAGAATTTTTGGTGTCTACAATATGCTTAATATTGAAATTGAAAAATGTGTCATAAAACAAACGGAACGGTCAATTCAGGACGGGGGGAGTAATATTATAACGATCCTCAGCATTAATTGTACTGTAACGCTTAGTGGCGGTCATTTGAAAGGACACACGGTGAAAAGTTTTGTAGTGACTCGATGCACTTTGAAAAAAAAAGGTGGCCGGACCTATCCCCGACCCAGAAGTAATCTCAGAGATGGACAGATGGTTCACATATAACGAAATACTGTATGCCATTATTAGATTTATCTTCGTTTTACGTTACGCCTATTAAAAAACAGGTGAATCATCTCACCTAAATCGGTAGTGTTCAAGCAATTACGTTGGCATTGTTTGATTTGTTTTAAAGAACGATCCCTTTTGTGACGATATATATTTTTGAAATTGGATTAAGGTGTTTAACCGTAAACGACGCTTTGCCTTAGTGGCATTTTTTTTATAGTACGTCGGGAAAATGTTTTACATAATCAACTTGTAAAATACAGTAATAAGTATTTACCACAATTTTTGAAAATAATGCTTGTCTCGGGAAAAAAAATGGATCAGTAGGCACATCAAGCGGTCAAATCGAATGTTATTTTATCATCTTCCCCATGCTTTATACGGCGATGAAGATCTAGAGAGTAGGTAGTAATAATCATGCAGGCGACCATGAGAATGGCATGTATATTTGATACATTTTATTTATCCGATAAGTCGCAGTTGGATAGCACTCTTTTAAAATCTTCTGCACCAGGTCTGTAAGGATCCTCGCCATTAACTGCATTGCCTGTTGCAACTGATTTGAAAGGTCCCACAACAAAAATGGCGACATACCTACAAGGCTACAACCATGATCGGTGTGGTTGGATAAAAATAACGCTTCTTAAGGAAGAATCGTTTAAAGACGTGTATAATTGAACAAATACACTGATGGTGTACATAGCGAACTGGCGACCATGACAAGGCGTGTATAATTGAATAAATACACTGATACATTTCAATTATTTAACAAACGCAGCTGGATAGCAGTCTTCTGTTTTAAGATCCTTGTGGACCAGGTCTGTAAGGATCAACGCCATTAATTGCATTGGAAGGTGGCGTTGCTTGGAAAGGACCCGCTGTAGTACTCATGCACCGTAAAAAAGAAACAGACCTACCATCATTGTTTAACTTGCTTCAAAGAACGATCCCTTTTTGACGATATATATTTGTTATTTGGTTAAGTCTTTATGCGTGAACAACTCTTTGAACACGTTTCCTGAAT
Source organism: Limonium bicolor (assembly GCA_023374045.1). Taxonomy (NCBI): domain Eukaryota; kingdom Viridiplantae; phylum Streptophyta; class Magnoliopsida; order Caryophyllales; family Plumbaginaceae; genus Limonium; species Limonium bicolor. The sequence goes on from CM041783.1 coordinate 68,089,374, forward strand.
ATTCATTATTGCATGTTTCCATATAGCTCTTATGTATATGCATATACTGTTATTATATATATTATATGCTTTCGTTCTCACTTCCTATCAATGACATAACTACTTTGATATGTTTTGGTCTAGCATAAATATCCTCCGAATACCTCTGTTTATTACAATGTGACCCCAGATAAATTGTTTACAAATAAATCCCTCACGCTAGCATACGGTTATCCCCCCTTAATTATTTGTACCAAAATTTTATTTCTAAGTTCTTCCAAAAACCAAGCAGAACCTAAAATTTTTCCCATTTCAGATTCCAGCACATGACACTCGATAATTATACATTAGCCCCACTAATTTTCTTAACCTTACAATTTACCACTTATTGAATGATGGCATATAGTTTTATTCCTTATTAGTAAACTCCAACGTTCCCCTTGTAAAAAATAGTTGTTTGATGTATACGAAGAACAAACTAGCTGATCAAATAAACTACTAGTTATAATATCGACAAAAGAATAGGGCCATAAATAGACAGCATAGGAAGAAAGCGGATGGGTAGGGGGGGGGGGCGCACGTGCGCGTGTATTAAATATGAATGAATATATGATCGATTTTACCCTTATACCACTGATACGTCTAAAGGATTTTGGATCGTATGAGAAAATGTGCTGATTTTTGATGACATCAGCGCATGATCTGACGGTCGAAATCGCAAAATTCATGTGCTGACATAATAAAAAATCCGCAAAATTCATCGTACGGTCGAAAATCGTTCAGACGTTTTCAAGGGTATAAGGATAAAATTGTTCATATATTTTCACTTCCAGCTCACGTGCATCTCAACCCCCGCCCATGGCCGCCCAATGCGGCCCACACCCCTGCCAGCCCGCCCCATCAACCCAACTACCCACCCGGCCGAAGGAACAATTAATGCTCCCCGTAATTTTGATTTTCACTACACCCGCGCCCACACCCCCCCCCATTTCCTATTTTCACCGATATTCTACTCTCCTGTTACTGTCGTCTCTTTCTTTGCTCTCACCGTTGTTTCCCGAACTCTGTTACTTGTGTCCCGTTGTGTTGCCCGTCTTATTCACCGAAATTCCACATATATGTCGTAGATCTTCGGTCGTAGATTGTCTCTTGGTTACCCTTTTAAATCTTCACTCGTCATCTGTGGCGGCCGTCCGGGATTTTCGCATTCAGAGCAAGTATCAGGTATGTACAGCAATTTGTTTCTTTTTTGAGTAATTTACTCGGAACCCCCTTGAGAATTGGGTATATTACCGTTAACTCCTTTGTGTTTGTCATAATTATTGGTAACCACCTTGAGGTTACGGTATCTCTGACTATGAGCCCCCGAACTATAACTTCGTTATCAAAATGTTAACTACGTGCTACCCATCAACTTAATCACATTATTAATGACATGTTGGGCAAAAAACACTGCTTAATCAGCATTCTTATTGTCCGAAAAACGTCAACCCTACCTCAAAAATGCATCTAAATTGGGGCGAGGGAGAGTTAGACGATGTTGATTAAGTAGTTTTGTTGTCCAACATTTCATTAATAATGTGATTAAGTTGATGGATCAGCTCGTAGTTAACATTATGATAACGGAGTTATAGTTGGGGTGCTCGTAATCAGAGATACCGTAACCTCAAGGTGGTTACCAATAATTATGATAAACACAAGGGAGTTAACGGTAATATACCCAATCATCAAGGGGGTTCCCAGTAATTTACTCTTCTTTTTCCCTGACGGAACCGCTTAACACCTGTAGTTCAATGATTACTGTATGCTCCCCAGGTCCTTGAATTTGCACTTTGTTTCTTTTTTCCGACTAAATCACCTGGAGCCTGTAGTAGTAGTAGTAGTGGTTGAATGAGCACTGTATGCTTCCCCGGTCCTTGAATTTACAATTGTTACCCGCCTGTCTATTACATTTGATTGCAAATATGACAACTACATATCCTTATTGATTTCGCTGCTTGCTGAAATACGTTTAGCATTCCTTCTAGTTCGTTTCGCATTTAACACCATACATGTGACCGTGGATCATTCCCTGTACATCCTAGGTGTTTGATTGTTTATATATTGTTCATCTCTACTGGTCTGTGATTTCAATTCGCCAATAATTCATGCGTTGTAGTGTATAATCAAACCAATCAGGTTCACTTAATTAAATGGCTCGTAGTTTTACATCCAAAACTGTCGGGGATGTTGAGGAGGAGCCGACTGAGACAGTGCATCATGGGCCTGTACTGGAGGAAGCTAGTATGTACCGTAAAAAAAACATGAGGGTGCTGATGTCCCTGCTTACAGCTTCCAGAACAGATGCTCACCAAAGAAGTTTGCTGATATGTTAGACGATGCATTCCGTGGATCTATACCCTCCGCTGTGAGGGAAATTCTACGTCGGATTGGTTTTATTGGGTTGACTAAGATCAATCTAACACGATTGGAACGGGGATTTATGGATATGTTCTACCTCTATATGATAAGAAATCTAGGTCGTTCCGTTTGGGTGACGGAAAGGTGCTGACCGTTGGACCTGATGATGTGAAAAGGGGTGTACGGTTTACCCTCAGGAGGTATGCCAATCAGGTTGGTTGGTAGTACCAGTAGATCCAAACAACTTGCTAAGGAGCTAGGTCTGCAAGTCACCAGCGCTTTATTTGCCAAAGGCCGGGATTTGGTATAATATGGGTCGTGAACGGGATCCTGAAAACATTGCGAGGATGTTTGTGCTTTATGCCTTGGGCGTTCTTCTCTGCCCTGTTTCTGCTAGTCAGGTTAATATTAATTACGCAGAGTTCATGTATGACCTTGATCACATCACAAACTACGACTGGTGTAGGCACGTGTCCGATGAGTTACACAGTGGTCTGGAAAAGTTCGTCGACAAATATGTCAGTTCCAATGATGCAAGTCCTTTGATCAGAGGGGATATCCACTTTCTGTTCGTGAGTTACGGTCATTCAAAATAAGTTATTAATTTTTAGGGTAAATTACTCGGAACCCGCTTGAGGATTGGGAATAATACAGTTGGCTCCCTCGTGGTTATCATAATTATTTGTAACCAAATCAAGGTTATAGTATCTTTGGCTATGAGCCCCTTATTAAAACGTTAACCACATGGTGGCCCATCAAATTAAAACGTCAACCCTACCTTGGGATGAAGGATAGTTAAATGATGTTGATTAAGCAGTTTTGTTGTCCAGGCTGACATTAATAATGTGATTTAAGCTTATGGGTCAGCATGTAGTTAATGTTTTGATAACAAAGTTACAGTTTGGGGGCTCATCTGCAGAGATACCGTAACCTCAAGGTGGTTACCAATATTTATGATAAATACAAGGGGGTTAACTGTATTATGCCCATTTCTGAAAGGGGTTCCGAGTAATTTACTCTAATTTTTATTATACCTGCTCTTATACCGTTGTATTACCCCCAGATTCATTTTCTAGACTGCCTCATGGTTGGAGATGAAATATCTTGTAATATTGTCCCTTCCTGCGGCCGGTGGACGAAAGAAGCAGTAGCAAAGAAGTTACGAGGTTTGAAAACAACTTCTGAGATATGCAGTTGTCGGGTCATATACCCTTCCACTAGCGGGTACTGGATCATTAGGTGCAGGTAAGAGGAAGGCACGTGATGACGGGAGCATTAAGCAGAAACATAAAAGCACTAAATGGACTAAGCCAGGGCAGGTATTATTTTATGACCCTTCAATAATTGATTTGAAGTCTTGTAATAGCTGCATTCACCCTATTGGCGTACTTAATGTTGGCAAACTATGTACTTCATCTTGGCATCGCATACGCTAGAATGAAAATGTAGACGTTTTATATTTTAGGGGGGGAGGGTTTAACTACTAGTTAATACTTTGTCGGGTTATCATCAGCGTGTCACGTCTACCACCGAGAGAGTTGCTGTTGAACAAGTCACCAGCGGAAACACCGTCTATGGTTCTATTCTGAAGATATGTGCAGATATTGATCTGGTAGTAGTTTTTGTGTTGTCAACAGCCAATCTAGGGGTTTCAGATGTTTCCAAGTCTAATCATTCAGCATGCGGTTTAAAATTACAGAATGTAGCGGAGGAGACGGATGCTGGAGGTAAGGATGAAACAACATGCCACGAGGAAGATGAGGACATTTTGCACAAAGTGAATGGTGCGGATTGCATGGAGGACGGAGATGTTGAGACGTATGGAGATGAGCAAGCAGGCCACGAAGGGGAGGAGGCGGATGGCAGAGGGAAGGCGGGATGTGTGGCAGAGCAGTTGGATGGTAAAGGCAAGGAAGAGAACATACCCCCGGCAAAAGGGAATGATGCAGAAGATGTGACAATGCATGAGGCTATGGACGTGGGTCTGCTAGCGGAGGAGAAGTTAACGGAGGTGGATGGCATCAGCGAGGCAGAAGGTATACCCCTAATGGCGGACGGCGATGTTGGTCATGAAGCCAAAGTGGTCGATGAGGGCTTAGAAGATATGACAACGCATGAGGGCGTGGATGTGGGTATGGTACCTCCGGAGGAGGTTGTGGAGGAAGCGGATGGCAGAGGGAAGGTGGAAGAAATACCAATAATAGGGGACGGCGAGGTCGGGCAGGAACCCAAAGGTGCGGATCGCATAGAACGTACAGTTGATGTAAGAATGAATGGCAGTGTCAATGGCTATAAGGTATCGATGGAGGCGGAAAGTGTAGGGAATGCAGACGAACCACACCAAAAGGAGGACGAGCGTGTTGTCGATTTAAATGAACCGATCGAAAGTCTAAAGGATCATCAGTCGGAGACGTTGGTGTCATCTTATACCCTAGATGTTACAACCGGAAGTAAACTAATGAATCTGACTAACGGCTCTCCTGGAAAAAGTGACAAGGGTGACACTCCCTGTCCGATGCTGCCTAGGCTAGTGAAAAAAAGGACGCCATGTCCGTTCGTCTGTCTCTACCACCACTAAGCGTACAGCGATGAAGTTGAGTGATGCAGTATAAAATTGTCAAGTACGTGAGGGGAGCTGTCACTGAAGACCCGGCGTAAGCTCCCACACTCAGTAACGTCAAGTTCTATTAGCATTGTACGATTAGTTACTTACTGATGAATTGTTACACAATCATGTTTCGCAGGAATATGTGTGTATTTCGGGATGGTATCACTGAACTGTCACAGGCTGACATCTTGACATTGAATGATGACTCTTGGGTAAACTCAAACGTTGTCAACACCTTTGTGTACTACGTCAACCGAATTGTGTTTCGAACAATTTGACCGAGTGCCTATTCTTGCCTGTGTACATGGTAAGCCACGTTCCGTGTATTACTGCTCATCTGCAGATTATTGTTATGTTCCGTGACGCTGGATTATCATATAACCGTTGTCTTCGTTCCAGTCACAGGCATCTGTGCAAGAAGTCTCATCGTGTGAGGATAAACATTTTTTAAAACAATTTGACAGCTTCACCAGATCTATAGGAATTGACAGCGTCGACACCATAAGAAAGTGTAAATATGTAAGTTTAAGGCCTTCAGACCCGTTAAGTATTTATGTATCCTGAACTGGGCGACTGACTACTGCATGCCTTTCGCGCTGCAATGTTTTTTTCTTTTTTTCAACATGCAGTTTGTTTTTCCGGCGTTGTTCGATGCGCACTATGCGCTTGTTGTCGTAAACATGGTTCATAAACGTTACCAGTGGTTGGACACCTTACCCAACGCAGCAAAACGGTTCAGGGACGTCAAGACACATGCCATGGTTATGGTAATATTATCTGCCGATTCTCTATCATCTAATTTTGCGTGTGCACTCCCTGAAGTTATATATTTACTTATTCCGTGAAGGTATCGATTGTCTCACGTACATTGCAGATTAAGAATGTAGTTTGCTGGCTCATATATCATGAAATAGTCGATAGCACGGTGACAGAGTGGAAGTGGGACATAACCACGTTGTTCAAAAAGGGGGACGAGATGAACTGCGGTGTGCACTGCATGAGGCTCATGGAGAATTACCAATCCTTGTTTACCAAACGTTTGGTACCTGACACATCACATTGGTCTGGTTGGACGAGTAAGGATGCTCTATCTTACCATCGACAAAGAATCGCTGCTGTTTTGCTGTTACAGTCTCAGAACTTGCTGAAGGATCACATACTTGAAGCATCAACAACAGCGACCGAGGCAGAAGATCAAAAGGTGAACATTCGAAAGAGTAGGAATAGACGTCCGAATAGGGTAACGGGCAAGTAGGACGGAAGTTTTTAAGTTTCGTGCATGGTTTTCGGTTACATTTGTATGTAACCAGACAGTGTTGTAGTTGTTAGCATTATAGGGGGTGTACGGACTTCTCATCATAAAGCTTGTAAATTATGGTAAATGCTCCTCTTGTTAACCTACACACCAATTAAAAAGTGACATTTGTCTGAGCAAAAGTAGCTTAAAGCTACCGCAAGGCAGATTGGCGAATCGAACGCGGTGTGTAAAGGTTTTCGTCAACATATTTTCCAATTTATAAAGTATATACTTCTTCTTGCTCTGTTTACATGTTCCCATGCAAGTGATCATGCATCACTAAGTAAAACCGTACTGTAGATGGCATAGTATTAACAATGGTTAACCACCGTTACATCATCTGTCATGTGAAATCCCGTATATACCAGTATTGCGATTTCATAGCCAGCACTGCGATTTCAATGCGAAAGGTATGCATTATTTGGGTGTGGCACCAACCAAACGCCGGGCAGAAAACACGGAAAATCGGTACAGTGGTTTTCGGGCAATAGGGAAAGAAAAACGAGCGCGGGAAAATGGGACCTAAATAGGACAACTCTGGTTTTCTTTCGTAATTCACAATATACCCCTGTGATTTTCGTAATTCAACTTCAAACATGTTTAAATGTCCCAAACTAATGAAACTTTACATGGACGATGCTAAAGTGTTATATTTTGGTCCATCAGTCAAATTTGAAGTTTTTTAAGCTCACATATGACTTGTGGATAACAAGCAGGTTCAAATAAATGACTATTAGCAACGAACACAAAATGTGTACTATCGTCAACCAACATAGATCAGGCCTTTGGGATCTTAGCGTGGGAGTACTATATCCCATCCAGTTGTCACTAATTATGACAAGTGTGTACCACGGTGCAACAATAAATGCTTGTCCTGGTAAGATTCAAGTCGGAGGTTTTCGGAATCTTAAGCATGCCGTTGTTGAGGGTCTACAGAGTAGTAATCCCTAGGGCGACCATGAAAAAGCGTGTACAGTTGAACAAACAGACTGATATACTTGGATTATTTATCAAATCGATTGCACCAGGATGTCACTCCTCCGTATCAAGATCTTGTGCACTGTGGGGCGGCAGGCCATTAATTGCACAAGACGGTGATTTGAAAGGACCTACAGTAAAAAGTTCCGTAGTTACCATCATTATGTGCTGCTCCGCCAAGGGGGTGTGTTTCCCTGACTGTATAAATCTAAATAATTATTTTATATATTATAATTGTTGAAATGATTGTACAGATTTGTTTTTGGGACAAAGGTGTATACTTAAAGCTTAAGAAAAAACAAACAATATTTTGAAAATGAAGTAGCGGAAACCGAATGGTCATCCATACCCAAAATATGGAGTTATTTCTTAGCCGGGCACGTCACCCAGGAGCTTTCCCGCCAGAACGGTCCTCAGACGCTTTAAGACACGTTTTTGACTTCAATATTAAGCATGTATGATAAAATACTTTTATAAAACTAGATTTTGTAACATATAATTTATCATGTAAGAAATCGTATGCAAAACTTTGGTTTCAAAAAAAAATAAAAATCATATTCAAAAGTTTAAACTTTTAAAATTAATTTATGTAATATGTTAAAATGAAGTCAAACGACATGTCGAGAGATTACACAGGACGGTCAATCCAGGACGGAGGGAGTCCTATATATTCGTTCGGACAGTGATCGTTTACATGCGCATCTACATACATTTTACAGCACAACCCGTCTTCTTCTTCAACAGTTCAACCTTGATATAACCCCATTTTTATATTAAAAATAAAACTAAACAACACCTTGTGTTTGAGCAGGCAGCGTCCATCGATGGTTAACCAGAACAAGCATAAACAATATAGAAGGAATGATGACAAAGATGGCGACCCCAACAGGAAGGGCACATCTAATAGCGTAAAAACCTGTACCAGGTTGACTCTATTGCACCATTGACACATGTGTCTGATATTTCTGCAGTTACTTGTTATTCCACAGTTGACGACTACGGGTTTTTCACTAGAACTCGAATTTTTTAAAAACTCGACATTTAGGGTTTTATGAGTTCTAATCAATTATGGGGAACCTGAGTGCTACTTCGTTTTTCTTATTTAACGGCTTCGGGAATGGAAACTCATCATCACTATGGTGCTCCCATTCATGGCATCCAACTACTTTCTACGGTTTTTTTTTTGCACAAATAAAAAAATTAAGCGAAAAAGCAATCCGAAAATGGAGTTGTCTAGTTATAAAAATGTTCAAAAGTTCAACTATTTACACCGTCTTATAATTTTTGTAGATCATACAGGAAGAGGAGCAGGGAAGGAGATACGCCGGAGTGCAGCACCTCAGCACCCTTACCAACCGTTGGTGCTGTCTCCGCAGGGTATCAGATGGTGCTGTCTCCGCAGGCTATACCGCTATCATCAGATCCTTGGAGCAACCGTAATAGGTCGAAGAAGAAACGTAACGCGGACTCAACTCTGCCCGAGATGGAAACCAAAAAGAGGACGCCAAACCCTCGATTCCAAAGCAGAATGTCAATAACCGCCCTCTATAGGGGTATTCAGACGCTTACACCTGAACAGCGTGAAGCTGTGAACAGCATCGGGTTTGGGCATTTCCTTAGTTTAGGAATTGATTCCATCAGTTATGAACTAGGCAAGTGGTTGGCGGACCATTTCGACTGGCGTATCTGTCAATTAAATCTTTCAAACAGAAAAACATTGAATGTCAGAGTGGATGATGTGCACAACATCCTAGGTTTTGCACTAGGTGGTGATCCCGTCACAGAGAACAAGGGGTCAGCAGGGTCAGATGAGTACAGAGAGTGGGAAAATAAATGGATCACAGAGTTTGGTAGTAAATCGCCCCACACGAAAGACATGATAATGAAATGGCCAACGATGGGTCCAACCGACATGTTTAAATCAAGCTTCGTTTGTGCCATCGTCTCCACCTGTGTAAGCGGCAAAAGTAGCCCTCGATGCAACGACAAGATACTGCCCTTATTAGTTGATCCTACGTATGCTGCCCGTCTGGATTGGTGTAGATACACGATTGTGAAGTTAATTGATTCAGTTCGAAAGTACCAAAACAGCAACGGCAAAACCCATCAGTTCTGCGGGCCGCTACTGTTCCTGAACCTTTTGTATTTTGAAAAGACCTATGTTTTGGGGCTAGAAGATCATTTTGGGTATCCAGCAATCTGGGTGGAATACCGTCAGATACAAAGATAGATTGGTCAGGGAGAAGTCTATCGGGGGCTACGGCCTTGGTGCAGAAACTTACAAAGACAATCGTTGGGGCTTGGTTGAATGGACTCATAACCAGGTTCAAGTTGTATAATATAACAGCAATTCTTATTCTGCATTATGTATTACCTCTATTTGATCATATGTCATAACTTTTCTACTCTATTGTAATTTCACAGTCCATCGTACCACGCACAGACAATCCAAGGGACCAAAACGAGTTGCATAAGATATCTGTACCACCACACGACCTTATTCCCACATGTGAGGTGGTAGCAGACAGACCGATAGCCCGTGACGATACACAAACTATACCGACTACCCCATTTCGTGATGGAACAGAGTCAAATAGTGGCGGTGTTGAAGGTGGTCACAGGATAATAAACAGAGAGATTGGCCTAACTGATGATGTAAGAGCTGCACTCCAGCAAGAATGCACACGCTGGATGGAAGATGTCTTTCAAGCATACCTTTGTGGGCTAATCACAATTATAGATGGTCTGATTAAGAGGTTTGAGAGCACACTGGCAGTCGGGGAAGAGTTTTTTTCCGAAGGAACAAGGGTATATAAATATCGAAGGGCTTATATTGATGTCGAGAGAAGTAAAAATGAGATGTTCAGAGACGAAAATCTGAAGGAGCGTAAGAACCTTGCTGATGATAGAGCACGCTTAGAAGAGGAACGAATGCAGCTTGCGGAAGAAAAACGTTTGTTTGAAGGAAGGAAGAGGCAACTGAGATCAGATGAGGAAGGACTGGAGAGCAGGGAACGGTCTGCTAAATACGTAAGCCAGTCAATTCAACATCAAGATGATCTAATCGCTGTGACGCAGGAAGTCTGTCGTAGAGGTCTAGTAGAAACTAGTACATGTCCAACAGCTAGAGCGTTGTATGTCTCTCCGTATCATAACAAACAAGTTGATATCGATGCGGCCGAGACACGATTGGAACAATTGTGTTATTCACTCCTGTTAGCTTCAGATGACATTACGTAAGTGTTGCATCTAATCATATTCATTTGCCGTTTACCATTTATACCAGTTGCTGGAGACTCTATAATGTTGTTTTTTGGCCATCAGGGAAACATTGTATACACAAGGAGCAGAGATACTAACACGAGAGGATTTTGCCAGCCTTATATCGGGCTCCACGGTGCTCAACTCAATGATAGATTTGCAGTCAAAAATCCTTAACCAGGAAGACTCCAGGACAGGTCAACGGGCTAAACGGCGGTTCTTCTTCAGCACGATGGTGTACGTAAGTGTCTCCCTGAGTAGGCCCGGTTATGATTTGTCTACATGGACTATCAATACATATTGTCATTTTGTATTCTCCCTATTGTCTTGCCCTTGCAGTTGTGCGCATCTGTACATACGAATAACGGAGATATGTCCGTTGTTACCAGTCAACTGCTGTACGAGTTCAACAACGCTGGGTATTGTAAGGATGACATAAAAAAGTTCAACCTGTTCTTCGTACCAGTAACGACCCATGATCACTTCTTCCTGCTGGTGGTAGATCTCAGTAACAGGGTAAATTGGGTGTTAGACAATCGACCACTTCCGTGCCCACGCTATGACCCTCTAGACAAATATGGAGGAAGTGTGCTACCATTGGTATGCACGGTTGACATTTGTTTACCTTATACAGCTTCATGCATTTGAAACAGTTACACATGAATGTTAATACACAAATTTATATATACAGATACAATGTATGTCAACATTCATCTCGTCGGCGTACGACACAGGAACTAAAGAGAGCACAGTCACGTCTTATGGTTTACAGGTGCCACGTCTCCAGTGGCAGTCTAGGCACAATAATACGGACTGTGGTGTTTTCGCGATTAGGCACATGGAGACTTTTATGGGAGACATCAAAAAATGGAATACAGGTTTTCGGAAAGTATATGTAAGTAGTCATTTAATCCATTACACGGGATGTGATCACCCGTTTACTATCCATAAGTTGATTACTATATGATCGGCGTGTAACTGTTGTTTGCGCATACAATGCAGGAGCCACAACTTTCATCACTTCGACACAAATACATCTGCAAGTTTTTGTTACATGCCGATAATGAAATGCGGAGCACCATAAGTGAACGAATAAACACGTTTTGTAATGCATCTTAGACGAAGTAATAGTTTAAATTCAAACACCTGGTTGGACATGTAGTTGAGTTTAGGCGTGAATATGAAAAACTTGTTATTTCTACCCATCTAGGATCGGTTGAGTGGGCAAAGGAAGTCTGAAATTTGGAGGAGAAAGATGTAGTTATACTGTTGCCGGTGACAATTGATTAAAATCAACTTTTGGCAAGCAATCATCTTTGATATCTGAAAACCGGTTCATCTAATGTAGCTATAGTCGTATTCTGAATATCATTATTATTTTGGATGTCTTTAACATTTTAAAACTCTGTACTGATTATTTCGTCAGTGTGAATGCATTTGTCAACGTATAATTGAACTTATTAAGTGTATTACTACTTCATGAAATTTCACCGAAGATCGGGGGGGGCTCTGTCTAGATTGTACCCATCCTACCTCAAAAACCAAAAAAAATAATAAAAAAAAATTGTAGGCATGCATTTAGTAAAACAATTCAGGTGTTAACAGCATTACAGGGCAGGTTAATCACTGATCATACATCATTTGTCCATATTAACCCCGTATTATTCTGTAACCATCGAATTTTGGAAATAGCCATCCCGGTGTATCTACTGTGGTGGCAGGGGAAAAAATGGAAGGAAAAAAAAACGTTGGTTTCATTACGTTGCGAAGATATGTCAGTGGTTTTCATGGTTCTTAAGTTAAAAAAAAATGAGGTGGAAGATATATATTAAGTTAAAACTAAAAAGTTAAATCGTATATATTTTTTAAATCTTAATATTTTAAAAAAAAATAATGAAAAAAATTAACAAAATATTAAAAAATCTTAACGTCTCTTTCTCTACAAAAACGAGATCGATTTTGACTATGTTTACTCATGTTTTTAATATATTTATTTTAGGTAAATTAATATATATTTTAATTTTAATGATAAAAATTGTAACAATGAAATATATTTTAAAGATATAATGTTTACGAATTTATTCATTTCAAAATTAATTATAATATTTTAATATTAAATATCGAGTGTTAAATAATAACAAATTATACTAATAATTTAGATGAATAATTATATATTCTTTTAGTTTCAAAATTTAATAAAATTTAATCATACATGATATATTAACTGGTGGAACGGAACCGTTTAACGATGGCTCATTTAATAACGGCATAAGCCGCATAACTACAGTCTACAAAGCGTGATTAATAGGAGGGCCGGAAATAATTAACGCCGTTTATAGAACTAACCGTTACCAATAATTGATCGGAGATATGTACGCTCACATTATTAGACGGTTATTATAAAAACCGTCATCTAAAGTCCCCCGACCACTTGGTCGACGACGTCGTTGACCGACGCCAAATATTTCCCGCATTATTCAAATTTTGAGACGCCTCGCGTAATATAATGTCGTACCAGTTATTTTAGATTTTAAAAAAATTAAATAAATATGTTGCAAATATTTTGTCGAATAAGACTCATGGCTTAATGGCCGCGTATAAGAGTCAACACTGCCACACCCTTCACAGAAATCTTCACGCAACGCCAAATTGGACGATCAGTACGTATCTTAACCATGATTCGAAGAAAATCACCAAGGAATCGACCATTGAAGTCGTCGTACTTTATGAATCGCCCGAAACGCGAACCAAGCTTTTTAGCCGACTGTTTATTATGCAGCGATCACGGAATATTGTGGATCCTAACCCAGATGGGGAATAATTTGAATTCATGTGCTTCCTCGGGCTTTGTCTTGTCTATAGTACTGAGTACAAGGAGAGTTCCATCAATCACCCATGGACCACCTTCAAGCGCGTATGACATACTCTCCGAGTCTGTGAAGCCAAAAACATACACATTACCATGGCAATGTCGAACACATAGCTCATCTGTAAAAGCACACAGATGGGACAACCGGCGCTCCAAGTACCGATGCCTTTCGCTAGGGACCCGGGTACCGATCAGTTCACCAACAGAGTAATCGAATGAGGGGATGCCAAGGTACTCGAAACGATGAATCAAGGGGGTGATAGCGCGTTCATGTTGTGTTAGAGAAGTCTCATCCAATTCCTAGACGAAATCGCCGTCTGGGGCTGTTTGGACTTCCATTGAGGCAGCTATTAACGAAGGACGGTGATGACTGATGAGGAGGATGAAGGTCGATCGGATGCTCGGAAGTGAAGAAGCGAATCTACACAGAACGAGGAGTCGAGGGGAGACACCTTTTTGGCTCCAGTTGGAAAAAGGGTGAATGTCTAAATTCGTGGGACGGAAATTTCATGAATTGCCGCTAATTCATGAAATGTCATGCCGCTAAAAAAAAGAAAATGCCAATGTAGATGGAAAAAGACAAAATTACCCTCACTAGTTAACATAGTACTTTTAAAGTTGACAATATGCCCCTAAGTGTTATACAAATAATCATATATAGATATAAATATCAATCATATATATAAATATTAACGATATAATTAAATATTTTTGAATAATAACAAAAATATTTTTTAAAAAGTAAACTGCATAAAATTAAATATTAACGATATAATTAAATATTTTTGAATAATATCTAAATTATTTTTAAAAAGTAAACTGCATAAAATTAAAAATATTACATTACATATACATAATCTATATAAATTTATTGATATCATTAAAATATAAAAAATATTATCATGTTCATAAAATAGACGTACAGGTTTAAACAAAAAGAAAAAAGAGACGTACATAGATACGGTTTACTGAGCACAACCCTAGGTTTACGTAACATTTTATTTTGATTTAGACGTACAAAGATATGGTTTACATAAAACGATGTACTGTGGGCCATCATTACAATTGTCTGATCCAGATAATTCGTAATAAGTGAGGAACGTATGGTTGACAGATGGCAAGAGCCTCCTCGGTTCGGATGGTGGGGTCTGGTAATCTTCTTTTACAGTGCATATGTAAATTGTTGAATATTGTGCCGTTGATGAAAAGACACAAATACCGCAGGTTCGTAAATAAATCAGTATGATCTTTTCAAAAAAAAGGTAAATAAATCAGTATGCCTATTAGATCTATCTCTTTATGTGAAAAAGTTATAGTATCGTTTTTTCAAGTCGGCTGATGCAGAGCCGACAAAACAAACTATAAAAAACGCTTTGAAGAAAAGCGTTTGAGGATTGTAGTCATTAACCCAGTAAAAAAAACCTCCGTGTATCGAGAACTACGAAACCATTACCGTCTGCAGAGTGTTTTAAAACCGTGAAGTGCTACCCACTACAATAGATTTGAACTCCATCACTGCATTTGTTCAATTAAACGATATGACTGACAATCTAGATACATCAACATATTTGTTCAATAAATGTTGATGTTAAATTATTTGCTATTGGTCGGATGGGAGTAATACTCTAAAAATTAATAAAGATATTGTAAATAAACTAAATATATCAAAATTCATAAAATCTCATTTTTCCATAATAAGATTGATATTGACTATTTTTTCATTTAATATATGCTAGGTGATTTAAAATTTATTATCTGTATTTTAGTGATAATAGAGTGTAATATTGAATTGTACATAAAAAATCAATGTATACCAATGTAATCATTTCCAAACTCTGTTGGAATATATTAATCATAAGTATAGAGTGGAAATTAATACAAATATTACATTAATAATATATATGAATAAATTATAGTTTACTTTTGTTTATAATATATAATAAACGATAATCATGAATAAAATATTGAGTTACGATTATACGTGTATTATTTAAAATAGTATTAATGTTCATAATGTAATATTAATTCATAAGTAAAATTGAAATGATATAATGAGTAAAGAGTATTTAAAACCAAATGATGGGTTCTGTGATTTTAGTAAAAATTATATATATTAGTTTTTAAAACGATTTGACGATGGGGGGTAATAGGATAGAGTGTTAAAAAACCAAATTTGGTTTCTTTGATAATAATGCTCTGATGTGGCCATAGTTTTAGGCCACTTTTATATGTTAATTAATATTTTTGTACTTGAAGTTAGGTACTAGATTAGTGTAACGTTTGGTGATGAAATATAGTATTTTTTTAAATGAAAGTGATAAAATCTAGCACTGAGTGGTTATGCCGTACTGCCTTCCTTATGCGTGTACATTCAATAGTTTTTTGCTTTTTGTAATTCGTCAAATTACGTACCAGCAAAAATAATTTACATTATCGACTTAATGATCCAAACAAAAGGTAAGCATAACAGTAGTAAGCAGTTCAGCCAGAAACTTAATCTATCCATAGATGTTAGCTTCGAACGGGACTATATGCTGACATAGGTAGCAAGCAAGATCGTCGTTTTAGGAGCTGTCTGTGACACTACCTTCACCTTCATGCGTAAGGTCATGCATGTTGGATGGGCGGTAAGGAAATACTCCAGCTGGGCACGCGGATTTGTGAGGGCAGTCGTCTGTAGAATGCACGAAAACACCACATCGGAAACATACCGGGGGTAGATCCTCGTATGAGACCCTTAGGGTTGACTCCACACCCTCCACAGAAATTTTCAGGCAGCGTAAAATCCGACGATGAACACTCATCCAAACCCTGATTCGAAGATAGCCACCATCCAAGCGACCTCCCTGTTCGTCATAATCCATGAATACGCCGAAGCGCTTTGCGAGCCTGAAAGCCGACTCTTCGCTATGTAGCGACAATGGAAGGCCGTGAATCCTTACCCACATGGGAAAGACCAATAAATTATGATCCGCCAGAGGCTTCGCCGTGTCCACGAAACCGAGGACGAGGAGAGATCCATCATACATCCACGGACCTCCATCAATCAATTCCGCCAAACTTACATCGCTATCGAAAACTAGAACAAACATATTACCTTCTTGATGTTCAATGCAGAGCTTACCTTCGATGTTCCACAATTTGGCTAACCCGCTCTCTATAGCCTTAGGGTCAGGCCTCTTCGTCGTGTACAGTTTGCCCGTGAGACAGTTATCAGATGACAAAATGGGAATGCCATTGAACTCAGGTCGGTCACCCATTGGGGTGGCTGTTAGTTCTCCAGCTGAGAGACAGTTCTCCTTCCATTTGAAGGTCTTAATGTCGACAGCAGATGATGGAGTTCCCATTGCTGTACCGATCAGCAGAGTTGTGTGCTAGTTCGGGGATATGGGGTTTCTGGTAATGGAAAGCAAAATCAAAAGCGAATGAGGAGAAATGTCAGTGTAAAGAGGAGGATGGTAGGGCTATAAGTAGTGGGGTCAATCTGTTGTTTGGTTCGTTCGTTTGGTACGGGTTGAGTTTTGTTTGTTAAAATTTTGGGTCGGTTCGGATCCCATTTGGATGACTATCAGTTTGGTTGACTTTCGCCTGGTCTGACTCCGGTTTGGAAAACTTTCAGTTCTGGTTAGGCTCTGATCTGTTTATACCTTTCGGGTCATGGGTCTTATTAATTATTAGGTCAAATTCGATTTGACATTACACAAAATAGTTACTCAATAATCATGATATGTAAATTTCACTTCAATCAATCTCAACACTAAAGAATAAATTTAAACAGATAATTATAATTCGAATCATTTTATACATTAGTAACCAACTCTTAACTTAACATAATTAGTGGTGTAATTTTATTTTATATAGCTGTTTCATTCCTTTGCGTGCAGTATAAACATGGTATGTTTGTGGATATTTATGACACTTGTGTCAAAATGTTGTAACTAGATTTCTCAATTTGTTAATGTGTACTACTTCGGTACCCCTTCTATTGTGTGAGGGTACCCTATTTCCTTAATTTAATTACAACTTGACATGTGGAACACTAATTATAATTTTATGTTTTAAACAGTGCATTTTAATTTATTAACTAGACCGCGAGTTTACTAAACTTAAATTGTTTAATTGAAAGTAGAAGCACTTTATTAAATGTTTTGAAATTTCTAACTTCCAACATTAATTTCAAACACATCAGTTGTCTTAATTTTTTTTTCTTCCTCAACGTATGTAATACGAGTTTAGTTTGATACGGTTTTTGAAAGAATTAAGACTGAAGTTAATGGTGATTATGTATTGGTTCAGTTCGGTTTTTAGAAACACCATTGTCAGGTCTAGCTAGTTGCCCTTGACAGACCCGCGGCCGTACGACTGCCGTTATATTGGCGGGAAAGTCCCCTTTTTATATCGAGTGGAAATTTTGAAGACCCGGCCTATAAAATTTGGTTTTTATTGATCACTATCAAATCAAAGGTATCAAAATCATGTAACGTCTCGGGTTGAGCGTAAATAAAATCTGGGGAAATTTCACCAAATACCATTGAGTTTTTGCTTAATTCACGATATACCACTGTGTTTTTAAAATTACACATGATAACATTGAGTTTTTATGTATTTCACCAGATAACACCCTGTCTCATATTCTGTTAACTTCTTTGTTTTTCTTGGAAAATGATAAAAAATACTCTTCTAATTAATTGATTGCCTCATAATGAATTGTCATATTGATAAATTCCATACGATACCACCTCAGTTTAACTAATAATAGGATAGTTTAGTCTTTTTTTAGGGATATTAACGGAGAAGAGAAGTTAGCGAAATATGTGACAGAGTGTTATCTGGTGAAATAAGTAAAAACTCAGTGTTATCCTATGCAATTTTAGAAACACAGTGGTATATAATGAATTAAGCAAAAACTCAGTGGTATTTGGTGAAATTTCCCTAAAATCTGATTCACTAAACAATCGTAAATAATCAATAGTGTGCATTATGTCACGCATATATGATATATGTAATAATCTAAAAAATGTTCTTTATGTTTACTACTTTTTACTTCGGGTTACCGAGATTACAATGGGAACCTTGGAAATTACTTAAGTAATGAATAAAACTCTGTGATAGAATGTGATTAGTGTTAAATTATGAGGTTATGAAAATTATTGTGGCTAAGAGTAATTACCGAGTGTTACCGGCTGGAATCTGAAATGGTGAAAAAATCTAGGTTCAGTTTGATGTTTTGAAGAAGTTAGAGATGATATTTTTGGTCTCCATAACTATGTGTTGAAAACTTAGGCTATACGACCATGAGAAATTTGTTTCTAAACAATTTTTTTACAATTGAAGACACATTGTAATAAATTCCAGTACTTATGCTAGTAGACCAAATGAGGATTATTAAGCACAATAAAGTTGTTATGCATTTATATAATGTATATAAGAGAATAGGTTAAAATAAGTAGTTATCGGGTGATATAAAGACCTGCTGTTATGTAGATGAATATACATGATACATGTTCAAAGGGATCGTTCTTTAAAGCAAAGCAAATTAATGTATACCAATGGAATTGCGTGACCACTACACTCGGTCTACATCATGTATTGAACAAATATGTTGATGAATTTACATTATTTATCATATCCCTTAATTGAACAGATACACTGGTAGTCTATAGTAGTGGGTAGCACTTCCGGTTTTACAAACCCTCTGCAGACGGTAATCATGAAACTCGAACCTTGACTGCCGAGCGGCCGTGATTTGAAAGGACCCCCGTACCGTACAGAAAAATTGCAGAACCTATCAACTCCGTCTAAAAATTGGCTACCGAGTTTCGCATTTTTAGTAAACCGGCTTCAGCTATTATTGCCTCATGTAAACTCAATTACGTGTGAGGTATCTAAATAGTAAATAAGACACGTCTATTGTTGTGTTTATCAGAAGAGTGACACAAATTCGTTTTTTTCTTTTTATTCATTTTTTATTTTGTAAACTATCGCCGTAGATGAGTAAATGCAGACGTTGTTAATCTGAGGGTTATACTCTCGTAATCCCATCGTTATGGATAACACGCAGGTTAAAAAAAACACAAAATACGTACTATCGTCAACCAGCACAGGTCAGGCCTTTTGGGACCCTAAATCTTTAGGGTGGAGTACTATGACTATCCCATCCAGGTGTCACTACTTATGACAAGTGTGTACCACGGTGCAACAATATCCTGGAAAGATTCAAGTCGGAGGTAATCGGAATCTTAAGCATGGTTTACGTTGTTGAGGGTCTACAGAGTAGGTTATCCTGCGGGCGACCATGAAAAAGCGTGTATAGTTGAACAAACATACTGATGTAGTTGAATTATTTATCAAATCGATTGGACCAGGGTGTCACTCTTCCGCATCAAGAGATCTTGTGCACTGTGGGGATCCAGGCCATTTATTGCACAAGACGGTGATTTGAAAGGACCTACAGTAAAAAGTTCCGTAGTTACCATCATTATGTGCTGCTCCGCCGGGGGGGGGGGGGTGGGGTGTGCGGGACGTTTTTAGGCCGTATGAGTACATTACTGATTTATGGTAAATTACAGTTGATAAACGTCCACGCACAGCTATTAAACGTAATCTGATGGTCACACGCACACGATCCCCCCATGGCCAATAGGAGGAGATTACCTAAAATAAAGCTTATTACCAAACCGTCACGTCAGTTAACGACCGTAAATAAGTCTCTACCACCTTTTTTCGAAATAAGTGATTGTCTCGGGAAGATAAGATGGAACAGTATGTACAGCAGGCGGTCAAATCGAATGTTATTATTAGTACTATTTGTAGTCGAAAGAAAACCTCCTCACAAAATCAGCCTGGATATTGGGGGGCAAAATGTAGTCCATGAGAGAGAAAAGCTCTGTGCTCTCTCCCCTTATTCTTTTTTAGTATTCTCTCTTCTCGTTTTACTTGGTAGTTCAACAACCTGTCTCTAGATGTTCTTTCGCTTAATAATAACTCTGTTTAGTTTCTTGTCTTCTCTCCGGTTAGGAGATTTTTGGCTGTGTATAGGTTGTGTTTTAGTTTCATTGTATTTTGTGGGTTTTGGGTGGGATTTACAATCACAGCTTCCAGCTTCAACTATGTTGCCAGAGCCGAAGAGTCTAATCTTTGCTCCGTGGAGCACATGACTGTCAATGAAGTCTGCTGCCGAAAAAGCCGGTTGTGCCGCCAGCACCAACGGTGGTGCCGATGGCGGCAGCCATGGTGGTGATGGTGCGTTCACACTGTTCGCGCGGAGAAGGCAATCCAGCACACTCTAGTTTAGAAATGACATCCCTAACTTTTCAGATTTAGGGCAAAATGTAAATCTCTCTCCCGATCGGGAAGTACTACCATGTTGGTTCTGGGTGGAATCTCAACTTCCGATGGTAGTACTTCCCGATCGGGAGAGAGATTTACATTTTGCCCTAAATCTGAAAAGTTAGGGATGTCATTTCTAAACTAGAGTGTGCTGGATTGCCTTCTTCTCCGCGCGAACAGTGTGAACGCACCATCACCACCATGGCTGCCGCCATCGGCACCACCGTTGGTGCTGGCGGCACATGTTGTCTACCATTTCTGGATTGAAAGATGCAAGCGTGCCATGACCAGCCAACCCAAGGACCCCTCTCTCATAATATCTGACATCAAGGCGGCCATGAAAGCTATCATATGGATGAAGATGAATACATCCAGCACGGACTTTGATTGGCTATATAGGATCCTTTGCTCATAGGAGCGTAGCTAGTGAACTTTTTGTACGTCCTAATGTTTTGTATTCGGGCAGTGGGCCTTGTAATTTTTATATTAGGATTCCATTATAAAATATATAGATTTATGAAAATATATTAGCTTAAATATGTTAAATATCGAAGCCAAATTAAAAATTCACTGGTGGAGCGTAAATCCGGCCTTTCCGTCGGGCGAAGATACTGTGATAGTCCTGACGGAGAGAGATTTTCCTATCAAATAAGAAGCCAATGATAGTTAATGTCGATACTGATAGGTAATTTAGATAATTTCAAATAGATTCTTATCCAATGAACATGAATGGTGGAAATGATAGATAATTTTGATGATTGTTCAATAAAATCTTCTGTAAAACATGAAATTAGTGGAATTGACTCGTGTAAGAAAGTAAGCTTGCATTCATCCGAGAAATGTGGTAAAATTCATTACAAGAGTATGGTCACTACAAGAAGATTCGACTATCACAAAAGATACGTATCAAAAGAAAAGCCCCTAAAAAAAAGAGAAAAAGATAACCATCCTATTTTCCTGCAGCTAACTTGTCTCCACTGCCAGCCACACTCTCAAGAGACTTGGATCTCCCTGCATCACGCTGCATCCCTCCAACAGATGGCTGAATGTTGCTTCCGGCCGGAAGAAAGGAAGCTTGACCTGGGCCAAAACATGTCTCACCAGGGTTGCGGCAGAATCTCTCGAGCTCCGCGAAAAAGTTGGATTTCTGCGCAATTGCGTTGAAACCCAGCCCGTTGTATAGCTCGTCTTCCAGCACCTCCCCTTTGTCCAAGAAGTGCTCCGAGACGACTTGGCGGCAGATGATAGCTATCCGGCGGCACTGAGAGGCGAAGGACTCCTTGAGATGGGCATTGATAGTGCCTTGCTTCTGTATCTCCTCCTGGGACTGTCGTGAGAATGACGAGAGCTTTGCCATTTGGCTCTCGAGAGTCAAAACCTGGGCCCGATACTTGTCGCGTTGATTGTTGGCCAAACATAGCTCTTCATTAACTTCGTTCACCCGGTCGTTTAGCTTTCGCATGCGCTTCAACATGTTGTCAGAGCTCGGGCCTAGCCGGAACGCAGGAAGGGTAAAGAATGAGGACAAGAAATGAAGGTAACAAAAGCCAAAATCCGTAGGCTTACCTTTGTTCGAAGACTCGGTATTTTCAAGTTGGAGACGAGACATGTCACTCTCCAAATATTTCACCCGTTCTTCCAGTCTAGCCTTCTCGCTGGACAGGGCAGCTTTCTCCGCAGCAAGAACTTTCTTCTCCTCTTCTAAAACGGAGCAACCCTGAAGCAGAGATTGCTTCTCCTGTTCAAAAGAGGTTCTGGACTGCTCCTCCTTCGCGGCCTTTTCCTCCGCCGAGCTAGTGAGCTCCTGGATAAGCTTCCCCTTCTCCTCAACTAGTGCTTTATTCTCTCGGGCAAGAGCCTGCTTCTCCAGCTCAAGTGCCTCGACCTCTTGCTTGAAAGAATTTTTCTCATTGAAGAGAAAAGATTTGTCAGACTGAAGGTTGGCCACCTCCTTCGAATGAGTAGACCGCACCTGATACAGCAGGACGTCCAAGTCAGAAAAGGCCCGAGTCAGCTCATCGTTTCCATCGTAAGACAATTTCGTACCTCTTTCAAGGTATCATCAGCATGAAGAATCCGGTTTTTTAGGGTAAAAATCTCTTCCCGGAGGCCCTTCACTTGTAATTCATACTCATCGCGCTGGCGGATGCATTCTTGCCGGGACGACCGCAACTCTTTATTTAACGACTCAGTTCTTTCTTTCACCTTAAGGTCAATCTCGTATTGAATCTGGTCGATATAAGCATCATGTGTGGAGCGAGTCCGCTTTAATTCCTCTTGAGCATTGTCGGCTCGGCTTTCCTCATAGCGGAACCTGCTTTGGAGATTGCCGGAGTGAACTTCAGCGCTCTGGGCCATAGACATCGCCTAAAACCGGCAGCACAGATCACCAAAATAAAAAAAGAAGTAAAACAATGCAAGAACGATACGGAAAAATTATTCAAAGTCAGGAGGGGTGCACCAACCCGAAAGATACCCTCCCACATGAAGTCAAAAACATCTTTAATTGGGAGGGAGTGCCGCATAATGGCATCTGCTCCTCCATCTCCCATCCGCAGCCTTTCCTTGATTGCAGTAGTGGTTGCCGGAGGGGCAAAGATCCCGTCCGGGTGACCAGACCTCTTTATTGCCTCCTTCCAGACAGTCGAGTACTTGGCTGATTCGCAGGAGATTAGAGGGAGGGGGTGCCCGCGATGGTAGAACCACCCTTCCTTTTGGGAAGGACCAGAGAAGGACTCCTCAGCGGGAGGAGGAGGAGAAGAAGAGGAAGCCATGATGTCCTCCCTTTGCTTGCTCCGGAGTTCAGGGTTTTCGGGCACCGGGCGGTACTCCATTGTTTCTGACAGCAGAGCCTTTGCTTTTGATACGGTTTTATTCTTTAGCTTATGCTTGGCAAGAACAGAGACTGCCGCAGTAACAAAAAACAACAGCCGCATTATCAATCGAGTCGACAAAACGAGGGAGCACTGTTTAAAAGACAAGAAGACACAGAAGAAAGAAGGATCGATCGGAAAACATTGTTCGGCCGGAGGATCCGTGCGAAGCCCTGTGGCTTCTAGAGTATTTTCTTGGCCGGGATCTGAGGAAAAGTAACCCGACAAGTCAGGGAACTGTTCGCAAATTGGGTCGGATGACCAGACTCTCGCTCCGGGCGAGAACCAAGGTCTAGACCCGAGCCGGGGGTTAGAGGAAGAGAGACGCGGCGCCCGGATTCGGGGCTCACGTGCCATGTACCTGGCAATCCGGCGTTGGCACATTCAGGAGATTCCAGGTCATCTCTGGCTTGCCTGGAACGCTTCTTGGAAGGAGCTGTGTCTCCCAAGAGCTGCTCAGCCGCACCAAAGCCGCGTCTACTGAGTCGTAGTAGTCGACCCTTTCGTCCCCGTTCTTGTAGACGAAAAATTCCAACTATAGAAGGGTCCAATTTTGTCTCCCTTCTGGAAGAAATCTGCACGCAACGCACCCAAGCAATAAAGGAACCGGGGAGAAAGCAAAATTTGCACTAATAATCAGCACTTACTATAGTAGGTCTTCAGGAGGATAGGCGTGCTTTGGTGAAGAACGCCTCGATAGTCAAAGGCTTGCGGCTTTGAGTCTTCAAAATCTTTGAGATGGGTTAAATTGGCGGCGGAAGTTGCTAGAGACAGATAAGACCTCGGCCGGACATCGTAGCAGCAGTCGGGACGCCCAAGTAGCGGCCGGATGGAGGAACGATGACGAACCACCGCGAGCTCCACTCATGTACCTTCTTACTGTCAAAGAGAGAATATCCGGCTCTCGCGATAATGGTTAAACTGTGAGGATCAACCCTAACCGAGAAAAATCGGGTAAACTCGGTGCCTTCCGGCCGAATTTTGTTTTCTTCGCAAAGAGCGACGAAAGCATGAAGGTACGAGATGGCCTTTGGATGTAAATGGGCAAGAGAACAGCAGCGACTGAGCAGAAAGCCCAACACGAAGGGATGTGGGGAATAGTCAAGCCTGAAGGAAAGAAGTCGGCGTATACTACGTACCCTAGGCCGAAATCGTCGTTAGGGTGGGAGTCGGGGGACGGAAGATATATTTTGGTACCAAGTGGGACTTCGACGCCACTGAGGAAATTGGAAAGGGAAGAAAAGTCAAGGGTAGAAGGAGAAGGCTCGCGGCCAGCCAAGAAAGGCTTCGTGAATTTCAGGAAGGAAGGGCGAAAGCCGCTAGAGGAGCGAGAACCTTGAATCGCTTCAGCGGCTGCCGAAAAATTCTCAGCAGCCTTAGTCTTTTTTGCGCCGGAAGAAGACATTTGAGAAACTGAGCACGAGATCGGGAGGCGACTGTGAGGAAAGCAAGAGCAGAGCGCGATAGCAGACGAAAGATAAAACAGCGGAAGCAACGAAACGGAAGAAGAAAGAGAAGGAAGCTCAAAAACTCAGGCTTTAGAGGGAAGTTTTCTTTTTCCCGCTCAAGTGAATAAAAATATATATATACACAGACAAAAATCACTTTTTTACAGGGAAAGAAAGAAGGCTACACGCTTCCTAAAAGGCGATTCCCACAGGTTATTTTTCTTCGTGGTGAAGAAAAAGAACTTTTAACGGCCCGTGCGGAACTTGTGGCTCGTGTCATTCTTTCGAACCTTCTCACTGATTTTCGATGTGGAATCCGCAGGGTTCTCCTTTTTCGACTTGCGGTCAGAGTTGCTTTTTAAGGGAAGCGTGTTTCTGCAAAAAGCAGTTTTTTGTTTGTACACATATATTTTATTTAATTTTGAGCGGGAATGTTATTTCCTTTTAAGTCCGAACTTTTGGGTTTCTTTCTCTTTCCTCTTCCGCCCTTACGCTCTCGTCGCCTTCTCTTTCATCTTCATGCTCTGCGCTCTCTGTTCCTGCCGTTGTTGCAACCTCTAAACTTTCAAACCTCTAGCGATGTCTTCTTCTGATGCGAAGAACAGCAAGGGCGCCGCGAGCTTTTTGCCGGCCGTCGAAGTAATGCAAGGCACCCGTTCTCCTAGCGGTTTTCGGGCTACTTACCTAAAGTTTTCGAAACCTTTCTTGGCCGATCGGGAGCCTTCTCCCTCTTCCCTGGATTTTTCTTCGCTTTCTCACTGTCTTAGAAATGTCGAAGTCCCACCAGGCACTCAAATTTACCTTCCATCTTCTAATTCCCACCCCTACGACGATTTTGGTCGGGGGTATGTGGTCTACGCCGACTTCTTTTCCCGTGGCTTGACCATTCCCCCACATCCTTTTGTTCTGGGGTTTCTGCTTCGTCGCCGCTGTTCACTTGCTCACGTACACCCAGACGCCGTTTCGTATCTTCATGCCTTCGTCGTTCTTTGTGATGAAATCAAAATTCGACTAGAGGCCACCGAATTTGCCCGATTCTTCACAGATAGGGTTGACCCTGATAGCCTAACTATTATAGCGAAAGCCGGATTCTCACTTTTTGACTGCAAGAAGGTGGATGGTTGGAATTCGCGGTGGTTCGTCATCGTTCCTCCGTCCGGCCGATATCTGGGTGTTCCATACTGCCCTGAGGTTATAAAAGGTCAGTTTGCCTGTCCCTCTCCTACGGCCGAATTCCCCATCTCAAATGTTTTGAAGGCGCAGAGCCGCCAACCTTTGACAGTTGAAGAATTCTTCACCAAATCGCGTTTATCTGCACTTAAAGCCTACAACAGTAAGTGTTAGTAACAAAATATTTTAATTTTCCCCGTTTGTTTTTCTTACGTTTTTCGCGCGTTGGAGTAGATTTCTTCGAGGAGGGGGACACGATAGGTCCCCTCTACAGCTGGAATTTCGTAAATTTTACGGACGGAGACGAGAGGGTTGACTATTACGCCTCAATAGATGCGGCCGTTCTGGCCTCCAAGAAGCGTTCCAGACTAGCGGAGGTTGATGTTGATGAGGCCAGGAAACAGAAGAAGAAAAGTGTCGAATCCCCTGACAGAGTGAACGCCGGATCGTCAGGTACTTGGCACGTGAGTCAAGCAGTGGCGGATCTTTCAAATCTGTGGGGGTCAGTAGACTCAAAAATTTTTGGTTTATGTGGATAAAATTTGTTTTGACACTATCACCTTTTTAAAAATTATGTTCTTTTATATTTTTCAAAAATTTATAAGGTCATTTAACTACGGGAAATTGGAGCCCCATCCGCCTTTGGCGGCGGGACACTTTTTATCAAATACTCCGGTTATATTACAATTTGAAATTGCACTATTTTAATCTTAAAACAATAATTAATATTTATATTACAATTTGAAATTGCACTATTTTAAATATGAAAACATCATATTTCGGTTATACTGTTCAATTATTTAACATTCATTATTTATTTTAGTTATATATACACATATACACTTGTATTTTTCAAAGAATAGATTATAATTTATAAGGTCCTGGTTCGGGTTTGGACCTTAGTTCTCGTCCAGAGCGGGATTCCGTTCACCCGACCCCAATTTGTGAACTGTTGTCTGACTTGTCGGCTATTTTTTCCTCAGATCCTGCTCAGAACATCAATTTAGAGGGTGCGGGCCGTCGCACTGATCCTCCAGCTAAGCCAGGTTTTTAATAAATAGATGCCTTTATTGTTTTCCTTGCCCTTTCTTTTTTGAATAATAATTCCCTGTACCAGGCTCTGCAGATGCCCCAATCGTTATTCCTGACACTGGAGCTGTGTCTGGCGTTGCTGTCACAGATCCTGCTTCCGGCTTACAGAAAGCAAAAAAGAAAAAGCAAACCCTGTCAATGCCAAAAGCTCCTTTGCCGGAGACGTCGGGAGAGCAGACTTCTGGGAACCTCAGGTCTTCATTAGACATTGCCGGAGCTAAGGAAGGGGTACCAGAGAATCCTGAACTCCGTAGCAAACAACGGGAGGATATCACTGATTCTCCCCCTTCGCCTCCTCTGTCCGCTCAAGAGTCCTTTACCGGCCCTTCTCAGAAGGAAGGATGGTTCTACCATCGTGGCCAACCTTTGCCCCTGATCTCCTGCAATTCTTCAAATTATTCTGCTGCCTGGAAGGAAGCCATAAGGAGATCCGATCATCCAGATGGAATCTTTGCTCCCCCAACCATTACTACTGCAATCAAGGAGAAGTTGCGGATAGGAGACGGGGGTGCAGACGCTGTAATGCGGCATTCTCTTCCGACTAACAAAGTGTTTGACTTCATGTGGCAAGGCATCTTTCGGGTCGATACACTTCTCCTGATTTTAATAAGTTTTTTATCTACAGTCCTTATCTTTGTTGTGTTTTTTTTTTTAAAGAAAATACTAACCTTTGGTGAATTCCTTTGTCATTGCTGTGCTCTCTTTATTTTAGGTGATGTCTATGGCTCAAAGCGTTGAGGTCCACACGGGCAACCTTCAGTCAAAACTTCGTTATGAAGAGAGCCGTGCTAACAATGCTCAAGAGGAGCTGAGGCAGACCCGCTCCACTCACGACGCCTTTATTGACAATTTTCACTACGAGATTGATCTTAAAGTGAAGGAAAAGACTGAGGCTCTGAACAAGGAACTGCGGCAGTCCCGTCAAGAATGCATCCGTCAACGTGACGAGTATGAACAGCAACTGAAGAGACTGCGAGCGCAGATTTTTTCCCTCAAGAAACGGAATGTCCAGGCTGATGACGCTCTGACAGAGGTACGATATCGACTTGCTGCTGAAAAAGATGAGCGGGCACGGGCTTTCTCTGTCTTAGAAGTGTTGGTAGAGCAGGTGCGGGCTGCCCATCAGAAAGAGGTGACTTCCCTTCTAACTGATAACAAGGCTTCTAAGAAGGAGGTCGAGATGCTTGAGCAAGAGAAGCAGGACCTTGCTCGTGAAAACAAGGCCCTAGTAGGGGACAAGGGCAGGCTCATTCAAGAACTTAACTGCTTATCAGAAGAAAAGACCGCACTGGTGGAGCAGACGAGAGTTTCTTTTGAGCAAGAGAAGCGATCTATACTTCAGTACTGCTCCACACTAGAAGAGGAGAAGAAGGCTCTTGCTGAAGAAAAAACTGCCTTGTCAAACGAGAAGGCCGGGCTGGAAGAGATGGTGAAAAATTTGGAGAATGACGTGTCTCGTCTTCAAATTGAGAACACCGAGCTGTCAAATAAGGGTGAGCTTTTGGATTTGATTTTTTTTTTGTTATTTTCTACTCCTGTCTTTATTCCTTACTTGTCTGGTCTTCCGGCCAGGTCCGAGCTCTGAAAAACTTTTGAAGGACATCCGGAAATTAAGCGACCGAATGAACCGCGTTAACGAGGAGCTTTCTATAGCCAACACTAACCGCGACCTGTATCGGGCCCAAGTCTTGACTCTTGAGACCCAAGTGGCTAAGCTCACATCGTTCTCTCGACAAACTCAGGAGGAGCTACAAAAGCAATGCACTATTAATACCCATCTGAAGGAATCTTTCGCCACCCAATGCCGCAGGATAACCAATATCTGCCGTCAGACCATCTCAGAGTTCTTCCTGGAGAAAGGGGAGGTTCTGGACGACAATCTGTACAATGGTTTAGAGTTCAATACCGTTGCTCAGAAGTCCAATTTCTTTGAAGAACTCGAGAGATTTGGCCGTCTCCCAGGTCACACTTGCTTCGGTCCTGGTCAAGCGTCCTTTTTACCGGCCGGAAGTGATGTCCAGCCGTCTGTTGGGGGAATGCAACATGTTACAGGGAGATCAAAATCCACAGAGAGTGTTGCCAATACTGCTGACAAGTTAGCTATTAATAAATAGAATGCTTGTGTAGGGTTTTTTTTTTGGTGTGTATTGTAGTGAACATTTTTTTTTAATATTTTTATTTTTATACAATTGAGTACACAAAATTAATTGCGCGCTATAGATCACAAATTGCTGCCATTCACAACCTGTTTGTTATAAACTAGATCAACCACCAAACTGGTGAAAACCAGAACAACAGTACTTTGTTTGCAATCTAATAAGCTCGTATGACGACGTTGTTAACTGTCACTTAGATTACGCAGTTAACTCTCATTTAGATTACGCAGTTAACTGTCATTTTGATATTACGCGAAAATCAAATAATGCGGTAAATATTTGGTGTCAGGTCAAAACGACGTCGTTCACCATCATTGGGCGGGGATTTTAGATGACAGTTATTGGTAAAACCGTAATCTAAAGTAGGCGTCAACACGGGGATAAATGTAATGTGTTCTAGTTAAAAGGACTTAAGATTACGGTTTAACGAAAATCGTAATCTTAAAGCCTAACGAAATTTAAAAAAAAAGCGCGAAAATTATTAGGGCTATGCTGGGGTTCGAACTCCAGATCGATGGTGTTAACTCATGTACCGCGGCCATTAAAGAATATTAAAGTCTTATTCGATCAAACAATGTAACACACATTCATATAAAGTTTTTTTAAAATCTACAATAACCTGGTAAGACGACGTCGTTAACTGTCATTTAGATTACGCGAAAATCAAATAACGCAGGAAATATTTGGCGTCTTGGCAAAACGACGTCGTGGACCATCATCAATGCTCGGGGACTTTACATTACGGTTTTAGTATCTAAAGTCAGTTGACCATAAAGCGGGCGTCAACACGGGGGCTGTTTTGTGTTGTTGTTAAATGGACTTTAGATTGTTTTAAAAAAAAAAGTTAAAAGGACTTTAGATTACGGTTTACAAGAAAATCGTAATCTTAAGTCTAACGAAATTTAAAAAAATAGCGCGAAAATTATTTGGCCTATGCTGGGTTCCGAACTCATTAAGCCCTGAGTTTTATTCGATCAAATATTTGTAAAATAAGCTGGTAAGATGACGTCGTTAACTGTCATTTAGATTACGCGAAAATCATTTTGTAAACCGTAAGGTCAAAACGACATCGTCGACCATCAGTGGTAGGGGACTTTAGATGACGGTTATTAGTAAACCGTAACGTAGAGTCTGTTTACCGTAAAGCTAACGCTCACATGGGGGCTTTGTTTTTTGTTTTATTATTGTTTAATTAATTTTTTCCTTTTAATATGTTATTTGATATATGATTCATTAACTTTGACATATTATGATTCATTCATTTTTGGTAATGATGGCAGCCAGGGGTGGACCCAATGTAGAGCGTAGTGTGTCAACTGACACACATGCAATTCATAATAAATCTAAAATTTATTTATATGCTATAACTAATTATGTTTAGTTGGGTGGTCTGACACTCATGTGTTGATAAATATGAGTTAAATTCAAATATGATTAATGCAATTTGTTTATTTTATTACAAATATCATCTAATATATGTAAAATAAATTAAGTTCGGGGCTAAAGAATGACCTTAATAATAGTTGTATTTCACTTTGTAAATCACTCTTCATCTGTGTATTTTATATTTTACTTTTAATTTTTTTAGTTTTATTTTAGTCCTTATATATATATTATAAGTAGGGTAGGTTTTGAACCCATGACCTTTGATTCAAGGATATCACTTCTCTACTAACCAAGCCACGATTGTACCTTTCTTTTCTCACCTAATATTGTTTATTAAGAATAAGATGTTTTTTACTGTTTTTAAGAATATAATTAAATTTCTTTTACTGTAGACCTTATACTACTAGTATTTATTGGCAATATGATCACAACTTCAATATAACATTATATAAAAGCATATTGTTAACTTCAAAACTTTGAGTTTATAAGTTTGACACACCTAATTTGAAATTCTGGGTCCGCCACTGTTGGCAGCCTCTTATTATCGGGCGGAGATACTGTGACGGACAGATATTTTCGTCGGCGAGACGGACGCATTTATTAAGTTAATCGTGTTGGCGGATAGCACCGACAAACAAGTGTTATTCGAATGCCAGTCATTTATATTTTATAATTATTTTTCTTTAACAATAATTATATTGATATAGTAATTATTTATGAATGTCACCCAATAGTTTAACATGAAATCTATTGTAGTGGGAAGCCCCCAGGTGCTGCAGATGTTCCAGGCCCTACCATAATTATTTCTGACCCGAGGGGCATCTGTCGACATCTTCCTCCCAAGCTGTCGTGTTCACGACGCTAAATATTACTTTAAATTTTGTATTTTTCTCCCCTCTTAGTCTCTCACCGTCCTGAATTTTTTTTTGTAGTCCCGCTAATTATTACTTTAATATCTTCCTTATTCTTTCATGAACACGACACTAATAAAATTTTGTTTTCTCTGTATTTCTTATTCGTGGGTACGAAAGCACAAACTATTATCACATCACATTAAAATTGATCATAAACAAGTTCCCACGACATTAATGGAAACAAATGCTTGACCAGGTAACTGAACTCGTAGTTGTTTTTCACTTCTCATAGTCGGAATTGTAAAAAACTTTACATTGTCCCTGCTTTAAAATTTTTTAAAAATTACCATGTTTATCCACGACATGTTACAAATTGTATCCTAAATTTACTAGGCAGAGTCCGAAGTCCGGTACGCTCAGTTGGAAACTGACCAATTTAAGTGTTACCATAGGCACAATATATTAAAAAAAAAAGTCCCATAAACACTCAATGGTAGTTAATGTCGATATTGTTAGGCAATATTGATAACTTCAAATAGATTCTTCGTCAATGGAGTTGAAATTGATGGAAACGATAGACAATTTCGATCAATTCCAAAAAGGTTATATAACAACAGCCACGAAATTGGTGGAACTGATAGACAATTTCAAATAAGACGTCGATGATATTTAATGTGATACACTCAACTATTTAGATTGGTGGGGGAATGCAGCATGCTACATGGGGATCAAAATCCACAGAGTGTAGCCAACAGTGATGACAATTTAGCTATAGAAAAATAGAATGCTAGTGTATTGTTTTTTTTAAAAAAAAAAATTTGGCGTGTATTTTAGTGGACATTTTTTTTATTTTTTATTTTTATACTATTTATTACCCTGCGCATAACTCAAAATTAATTGAGCGTTGGCCATCAAAAATTACCATTCACAACCTGTTTGTATTATAAACCAGATCAACCAAACTGGTGAATTTTAATAGATATCAGCAACAGTACTTTGTCCGCATTAATTATACCAGCACACTTGCGAAAGTGTAGTACCGATCAACTACAACATTTGTAAGCAGTTATAAACCAAACTACTAAAAATGGTTCAAGTTCGATCATAACAATACAACCATTTGAAAAAAGTAAAGATAGCTAGCTACAGGTCGTGACTTCTTCTGATCAATTTAGTGCTTTCAACACATGTGAGCTCCTTGACAAACTTGAGATCGGCATGTGAGTAAGTATTGAGAAGAAATCAACAAGCTGCACGAGAGAATTATAAAAGCAATTAAGCACACCATTTAAACTTATCCAAACATGCACAAATAGTTAAATTACCAGTTCAAACCCAAAAGTCATTTTAATATGTACCTGAGAAGAAAATTCGAATTCTCTAAAGATGAAAGTACCGGCGATCATGATGATTCATCTACTCATACAAAAGAGACAGAAGAAGAAAAGCATGGTATGAAAGAGACAGAGGCAGATACAGATGAAATGGTGGAAGAGATAAGTCAGTAACAGAGAGGTTGAAGAAATTGGCTAAAAAGTTACGTGGGGCTGCCACGAAGTAGAGTCCGGTGGCGATTAACGAATTACTGGCCCACTTCATGACCTTGAATGAAGAAAACAGTTTTCTAGAATAGTTATATGAGGAGAAGAAGAGGAAACTTAGTCGACTATATGGCGGCATGGGGGACTATATGAAGATAAAGTGGTACCAGATCGCCCTATGAAACTCATCAACCGGGCGATCTGGTACCACTTTATCTTCATATAGTCCCCCATGCCGCCATATAGTCGACTAAATTTCCTCTTCTTCTCCTCATATAACTAGTCTAGAAAACTGTTTTCTTCATTCAAGGTCATGAAGTGGGCCAGTAATTCATTAATCGCCACCGGACTCTACTTCGTGGCAGCCCCACGTAACTTTTTAGCCAATTTCTTCAACCTCTCTGTTACTGAGTTATCTCTTCCACCCTTTCATCTGTATCTGCCTCTGTCTCTTTCATACCATGCTTTTTCTTCTGTCTCTTTTGTATCAGTAGATGAATCATCATGATCGCCGGTACATTCATCTTCAACAGAGACAGCAACTGTCTCCTTCGGCCAAATTCGTCTGACTTTTTATCCAATTTTCTCTGTGATGTTTCAGCGCTGTCCAAATCTGATTGTTCGATCTACTGAAGTTTGCACAGCATATATACTAGTCAGAGGTGACTAAAGGAAAAGGAGACAAAGAAGGTCGTGAAGGAAAATAAAGTTGGTGGGCTCGTCTGGGTTCAACTTTTTTTATTACTGGTTGATGACAATCGGCGGTGCATAGGCGATAGTCAAAAAATGTAGAGGGATACTAAAATAATAACTACAAGAAATTAAGAAGCTGTAAGTAGCTAGAGGGTTAATTGGAATGCCAACTGCCAAGCTTGACCGGATAACAAATCTGAGAAGAATGTGAAGGAACTTAAAAGTTTGATGTTGGTATTTGTAGAAACGTAATGCTATGTCTTTGTAATTAATTAATACACTAGTCATCTAATATTTGCACCCAGGGTTATACTATAATATAATATAACATTAATTAATACATGTACACCCTATAATCATCTAACCAATTAATTTCGCCATATAAACTACGTGGTCATATTATGCATGCCGAAACGCACTATATTTGACGCCCAACCACATTAGTTCCCAAGTCCATTATTGTACAACAATAGATTGGCGCGACAGTTTGGTTTGCATGGGAAATTATTCCCACGCACACATACACTTTATTTCACGCCTTCAATCCCAAAAAAACAGAGTACATATGTTCCTGATTAACAAGTTTGGTTTGCAAAATTACCTCATATAGCAGAATAGAGGCGATAAAAATCAGCACATAGGCTAACAATAAATGCGGAAGCGCGACACAGTTTGGTTTGTTTCAAAATTATTCCCAAGCAGTACCGACACTTTATTTCACGCCTTATAATCCCAACCAAACAGAGCATGTATGTTTCTAATTAACAAGTTTGGTTTGCAAAATTACCTCATTAGCAGAATATAGCCGATAGATCTAGTGCCCAGGTATGCTGTTCCTTTCGCTAGTTGGGGTTGTAATCCAGAGGCGCCGTGCGTGCGATAGGCCATGTACGTTCCTGTTCGTGCTATTTATTTTGCAAAAATTAATTACCGTTCGAAAGAGTGTGAAAATAAGGATAGGGATATGAATGTATAATGTTCGCAGCTCAATATTACCGATACAGAGAGAGCCCGAGGCGCCGATCGATATCGACGCATGCATGTGGCCTGCCTTCATCATCACCAGTTTGGCCGGGTTGCAGAGATTGGAAGCTATAATATTGATGAAGATGGCGAGCGCAGATATCGGGAGAAAGGAAGAGAAGAGGCGCCGCGGCGGAAATGAATGTCTGGGATGGTTTCGATTGAGAGATTGAGAAGAGCTTAGTGTTTAGAGAGAGCGAGGTTTACAGAGAGTGGTAGGGGAACAGTCGCGATTTGATTGATGAGAAGACGGGAGGGCGAACAGTGTTTATAAATTTAGGTAACCTGGAGAGATGAAGGTGCGTGGGACCTACCAGATTAAAATTGTAAAACTGATAGGCTAGTCTAAGCAGCGTCTGATGAAAATAGGAGATGAATCTCCATCATCCATTTGGTGGGTCCAGCAAAAATAAAACTGCAGCTGCCCCCTTCATCTCTCCCCAGAACGGGGCAGGAGCGTTGAAGCTTTTTTATAATCGTCAGTGACCGGCAGTTTTTTAGGGTTTGTCGTTTAGGGTTAGCTATCCTAGGGTGGTATTTTAGGTGTTTGGGCGGGGTAGGGTAATCTTTTTGGCATTAAGTCTAGTAAGGGGTGGCAAAACGGGTTCGCGGGTCGTGTTAGGCTAAACCCGAACCTGACCCATTTATTAAACGGGTTGACCAGACCCAATCCATGTCGATCCGATTGGGTTCGGATTTGGGTTCACATCTGGGTCTGTGCTAGGGTTAGGGAGAGTTATCACTTCATAAACCCACTACTCTCTAACCGACGATTACATCCGTAGACATCTTCTTTTCTTACCCCTGTCCACATTTCGGGACTCCCTATCTTACTCGCTGCAACCATGACACAACACGAAGAGATTCGAGTCCACGACGCAGAGAACACATTGATGGTATCGTACGATCGTGTGGAGCACCCTGATTCTCTGATTATGACTTACCCGGTTGCCGTCGCTCGAATCCTATGCCCTTGCAGAGTAAGCCCAAGTAGGGTCAAACAATACATGTATATCAAGTATGATATAGTCTGCAAGGTAGAGGTCAGAGAAATTTCAAAAAACCATTTTGAGTTACGATTCGAAGAGCCGCAAGATATGATTGCGACACTTGACATGGGTCGCTGGCACTACTTCCAGCGGGCAATGATGGTCCAGAGAGCGTCGACAACAACAACCCTCCAAAGGCAAATCCCGGTATCTATGACCGTTTGGGTCCGCTTCGTCGATGTTCCCAAGGAGAAAGAGACCAGGCATATGGCTTGTATGCTGGGAGAAAAGATTGGAAGGGTGCTAAAGTGGGAACTTGTTGCTGGCGACGGATTAGACACGCGTAGATGTCGTGCCTGTGTGAAGTTGAACACACTGGAACCCTTGTGCAGAAGGGTAACGGTTCAGTCGTGGGATATGGACTTCGAAGTGGGAGTTTTGTATGAAGACCTACCGATATTCTGCTATGGATGTGGAATGCTTGATCACTCACTGAGTGAGTGTGATACTAGCCGTCGGGCGCGGCGTCTTCCCTATGAGTTCGGTCCTTGGATGCGATGGAACAGCACCGAGTCCTCTAGTACTGATGTTAGATCAATTAAAGAGGAGTTGCATACGATATCCCCAATACAAGATTGGATCGACCCTTTTTCAGAACCACCATTCCCTGACATGTTCTCGTCCGGTGATAGAATTGATGTACCTGCTGTACCTAGGTACCCGACTCATGTGGACGACAACTTGATGATTGGTGTCGACGTAAGTCCTAGACTAAATTATTTATACGGGTAATTTATAACCTGGTTCAATTAATTTTATGTAGCTCTGTAACCTATACAGCAACTAGTTTGAATGGATAATAACATAATCGATTCGTCTGCATTTCTCAGCTGTGACGACGGACAGGACCAGGGTTGGAAGTTGAACCTTTTTGGCAATTGCATACATGGCGGTAAGTACGAGTGCACTACGCCAGCGTGCGTTTAGATGGTGGTATTGGAATGCTGGTGGTGTTTAGATGGTGGTGTTCAGATGGTGTTCTTGTAGCGCTGGTGGTGTTTGATGTACTAACTGTTTACATGGTTGAAGTTTTTTGTCCATTCGCATGCCATGCCTGATAGTTACCTTATTAGTAACTTATAGGGTCCCTTGTTCTGTTCTTCAGTTATACCCGGTTGTCGTCCTCTTTTTATTTAAATAACCATCCACACAAGTTCTACAACAAATATCCAACGAATTACTGAATGTACGTACACAAATGTCTAAAGGTATATGTAGTAACCGGAGTACTGTACCCGGGCCTGAAAAATGTCTTTCCGTGCCGCGTAAGGAATGAACACACTTCTTTCATGAACTACACTCTTTGGTTAATTTTGTGGACATTGGAGTAAACATCCCTAGAGCCAAAAACATGGTATGTCCCATTTCGGGGTTCTTAAAAAGTTCTTCCACAAGAACCCATCACATCATATTTATTATTTATTTTTTTACTTAAGAACCCATAAGAACTTGAATCATGGTCTTAGAAGCATTTTTTTGTATACGTCTGGGAAAGTAGGAAGAGCAAGGGACTATACCGTCGTGTTTACTTTGGACATCCTGTTTTACTATTTGGACATGTCGTTTGACTTCAATATTTAACACATAAGATATTAATTTTAAAATTTAAGTTTTGCATATGATTCCTTACATGATAAACTATATATTAAAGTAAATGCGGTCAATTCAGGACGGGGGAGTATTTCACAGGGAGAACATTTCACATAACAATGACGCTTATTTAAAGACGGAATTAAGTTTTTTTCCACAATTTGGGAAAATAAATGCTTGTCTCAGAGAAATAAAATGGCAAGCGGTCAAATCGATCGTTATTGTATCTTCCCCATGGTTTACGGTAATGACTATCTAAAGAGTAGGTTACAGGACCATGAGATGGCATGTATTTTTGATACATTTTATATTTGTAGTCACCTTGTCTGTAAGGGTCGTCTCCTTTAATGCATTGTAAGTTGCAAGTGGTTTGAAAGATCCCACAATAAAATGGCGACAGAATCTACGAGATACGACCATAATCGGTGGAGGGATAAAAAGCGTCTTAACGGTGAGTCATTTTAAGACAGAAATTACTTTCCTTTTCTATTTATTAGTCGTTTTAGGATTCTATACTTCAATTATCTTCTGTCGTTTTAATATTTTATCTCGGCATTTTCCATCACGTACCCCTACTTAATTACACATTTCTTATATTGCATCACTCGATGTAAATGCACTTCCTATGCAAGCATCGGCACAGGGATTGGCTGAAAGGAAACAGGAAACCATTTCCATACGTCTGGTAATAATGAGCGTAGAGAAATGAGCTGTTAATAATATCATGATGATGGGTACTTTTGGAAGAAACTTTTCACTTTAATTGGTTATGCAATGTTGATACACGTTTTCCCAAACGA
Organism: Limonium bicolor; assembly: GCA_023374045.1. Lineage (NCBI taxonomy): Eukaryota > Viridiplantae > Streptophyta > Magnoliopsida > Caryophyllales > Plumbaginaceae > Limonium > Limonium bicolor. The sequence continues at coordinate 68,127,770 of CM041783.1, forward strand.
ATGCTTTTCTCAATAAAATAAGATAGAACAGTAGCTAGATAGGCACGTCACTGTCAAGTCCAACGTCATTTGAACTTAGAAGAAGTGTATAATCTACAGTATAATTGAACAAATACACTGATACATTTTAATTATTTACCAAATACAGGATGGCAGTAGTACCCGCAGTAAACAACAGATTCACCGTAAAAAAGTTGACAGACCAACCATTATTGTTTGATTTGCTTCAACGAACGCGAATACGATACCTTTTTTGAGCCCGTTCTCTCATGGCGATTACAACATTAATCCCTTTCTTTAATGGCGAGGATCCTAAAAAGAAGAGTGTCACCCACTTCAATCGATTTGATAATAATTTAAATCCCTCAGTGTATTTGTTCAACTTCGGACCCTTATCATGGTCGCCTGCAGGATTACCCACCTGTATAACTTCATCAGGTTAGATGCTAATAATGTTCGATTTGACCGCCTGCTGTGCCTACTGTTCTATCTTATTTTACCGAGACAAGTATCCGTTTCGAAAATTCTTTACTGTCATTAAATGACGCTTCGTTAAGACTCGTCATGTTTTTAGTACCCCAAACAACTTTTGTCTTAATGACCTCAACCCCATAAAACGTGCTCAATAGATACCGGGAACTTCCTCGAGCTTTAGATAATACCGTGAGATTGTTCATCAGACTCTTTCCTCCATCGCCAATATACGATGACTCTATGCTTCCACAGTAGATATGTATAAGGTTTTTGATCGCATATATACATAGATGGAGTCTATCTCAGTGGATTCTACGAATACGGGTTCCACCCATGTTGGATTGCTTAGGTACATAACTGCAGGTACAAGTCACACTTCCATATTGATAAATGGATAAGATTGTTCGGTAAGTTACGGTCAGTATCGTGATGATGAAACACAGAATATATAATTCCCTTCTTCCACCAAAGTTATAGTTCCATTAGTTCCACCTGGTTCATGGATTATATACATAATAGTTGGCACCAAAATAGTTTCACCAAATCCTCAGGTACCAGTCTTTCGATAAAGAGTTCCAAACTCTCGGTCCCTTGGACAAATACCACCTCACATTAATGTCCATAAGTGGCACACCCCCAGGGTAGAGAACTCATAGAGCACCTTTACAATGATATTAAAACACCAAATAACACAACCAAAACATCAGAAAACATTCGTTCACCACCACACAAGAGCAATAAACAAGCTCATTCCATACTTAACATACTATATTCACGCTTGAAACCAATACAAACTATAAGTCAAACCAAGTTGACTTCGAACCCCACCTTCATATAAGTGTCAATAATATTATCTTAGGGTCATTACCCACGAAATAATGGGTTTCAATACACTCAGTTTCACAAAAGTCCTCAGTAGACACAAATAAGACTTAAATCACCTTTCACTTATAACTTGTCAAATATTGCACTTTAGGCCTACCCACGAGCTTAGATAGCTTTTAATAGTGTTATTCACCATTTTAAGCACAACTATACGTTCCCACACTCAAGAAGAACTTTCATAACAATTTCTTCCAAGAAAAAAATTACCAGATCGCCATGAAACCATCATTATCCTTTTTCTGTTTAAGGCGTTATAAATGCGTTTCCAATAATTCCTTCACCAAAAGTCTAAAAGATATTAGTTATCTCCTATCAAAATATAGGAAAAAGTAAGAAACCGGCCAAGAAGGTCCTAGAAATTGCCTGGTTAATTCTTGAGAGAAAAAGTAACTTAAAAAAGGATTTTGTAGGTCCCACCAACTATGGCCTTGTTTGGTTACTCAATAATTTGACTCCAAAGTGGTAACTTAAGGCTATAAATAAAGAATTTTAATCCCTTGATTTTCGCGACTCCTAGCCATGATCATAAGGTCATTTTTCTTTATGTAAAAGGTACCTAAATTGCCTTATACTTGTACATATAATACCTATTAATAATTCCAAAGTTTAATTGCATATAAATGCCTAAAGTTAATGTAAATTATGTGCTAAAGTGTTAGGCATGTGTAACTCTCACTAAATAACCATTTTAAAATTTTACAAGTTACAAACTCTACACCCTAAGGAGGAAAATCACCTAAAATACCTTAAAGCATATTTTTGGTGTTCTCTAAGGATCCCTAGGGTTCTCTACCAATTCTCATAGATTATAATGTCTTAAGATAAGTTTCCAACCTTAACAATAGTTTCTAGGGTTTTCCAGATCCATTCCCGGCACTTCCGGGGCTTTCAGTGATCTCCTGACTCTTTAGGATTCTAACATTTCAAGACTTGGGGGTTTTCTCATTCTTTGGGTATTTCAATTACCCAATCATATTTTACATTTCACCTTACGCCATGTATCCATATTAATCTATATGAAATTATAACACTATTTAATAACTGTTATTCTCATATTAAAATCGTGAAATGTCATATTGAATCTTATATTAATCTTGATTTAGTTCCCAACTTTATCTTACATATCCTCTAAAATATTATATTCACATGCATAATTACATGTGAATTATTATCTCTCTTAACGTACACTTATTCACACCCTATATAATTCCATTTAGAATCTATATTATTGTAAGAGTTATGATATTTCCCACCATATACTAAAATACATTCCCATCTTTCTATATTCTCGCATATGCACATATATACGTCATGAATGTTACCTATCATCGACGTCTTGTTCAAACTTGCCTATCAATTCCACTAATTTCATGTCTTTTACAGAAGATTGTATTTTACAATCATCAAAAATATCTATCATTTCCACCATTCATGTTCATTGGAGAAGAATCTATTTGAAATTATCTAAATTGCCTATCAGAATCGACATAAACTATCGTTGACTTCTTATTCAATAGGAAAATCTCTGTCCGTCACTCCGCACCAAAACAAACCCCCGCGTGACTTTACATTACGGTTTTACTAATAACCGTCATCTAAAATCTGTCGACGACGTCGTTTTGACCTGACGCCAAATATTTCCCGCATTATTTGATTTACGCGTAATCTAAATGACAGTTTACGACGTCGTCGTACCAGCTTATTTTGGATGATTAAAAAACTTTATTGTTACATTGTTTCATCAAATAAGACTCATGGCTTAATGCCCGCGGTACATGAGTTAACGCCATCGATCCTGAGTTCGAAACCCAGCATTAGCCCAAATAGTTTTCGCGCTATTTTTTAAAATTCGTTAGGCTTTACATGACGGTTGTTAGTATCACCGTAATATAAAGTCTTACGAAATTAACAAAAATATCGCGAATATTTTTCCCACATTTTTTTTATTTTCGCATAATATAAATGACAGTTGACGTCGTCGTTTTACCAGCTTATTTTAGATTTAAAAAACACTTTATATAAATGTGTGTTACATTGTTTATTCGAATAAGACTCATGTCTTAATGGCCGCGGTACATGGGTCAACACCATCGATCCTGAGTTCGAAACGCAACGTAGGCCAAATAACTTCCGCGCTATTTTTTTTTAATTTCTTAACACTTTAGATTACGATTGTTTTTTAAACCGTAATTTAAAGTCCTTTTTAACTAACTAATGTGCCCGTTTACGCTGCACACTTACAGTAGCCTCTACTACTTCTCTCTCGCGCTATCTTCCTTACTGAAATCGCCTCCTCACTACCGTCACGTAACTAACGGCCATCGTCGCCGTCTGTCCCACCGCCTTTGTCACTCCCATCGCCGGCGGTCACCAACCATCTACCACTAGTCGTCACCGCCGACTTCTCTAACGCGTACTGGGTATGCGAGCGATCGATTATCGTTTTTTTTCTAAATTTGTTCATATACATGTCGACTGCTAGTTCTAACCTCTTTTCTGTCGAATCCTGAGCGTGTAATGGCAAATGTTCTAAACTTGTTCATATATTTTTGCCAAGATTCACAGTTAATTGCAACCTACCTCGTGGGGGCTGATTTCTGCACCAATTTGCCCACTTCGGTGCTTACTAACGGTAATATTGCAAACCAAACTGTAAACTACTGTGGTGATGTTTCTTTGTTTATTGTATTGAAGAGTAAGTTTGATTTGGTTATTTTAGCATTTAGTTTTACAATTAATAATAGTAGTTTAGTTTTAAAATATGAAATTAGTTGAGAGCCTTTGGTCTGCTAGATATATCTTTTAGCAGATTCAAAGTTGTGATTCTTGTTTGATGCAGCTTGTTGCAGTTGATCTCTTGTACTTGTAAATATTTCTGTACAGTTAATACAGCTTACCTTTCTTCTAAAAAAATATAGAATCAGTGTATAAGTAATTTTGATGGTGCGTGCGAATTTGATGTTGCTAAAAGTGATTTGGAAACGTTTGAAATATAGGGTAGATGCTGTCGAATTTTTTCCAAGGTTTAGCTACCATTTTAACCTTGATTTTTCGAAGAAATCTAGTGTTGTCGTTTTTCGTTTATGCATCAGGACTACAACTTTATTTTCGCTTCCTACCTCAACCGTCTTAGCATCGGCCAATCTTCTGCCAGAGGTAAGATTTACATATGTATATAGTATGTGACAAACTACCTGTCGGGACTGTCCATGATTGTTAAATATCACACCTAGGGTGTGAATGTGTTTTTAATATGTACTTTACCGATTATTTCAGCAGTATCTCTCTATTGTGCTTCGAATGCATATATTTTTGATTAATATCATTATTTCGTGCATTTGAAGAACTGTAGGGAGATGCTGCCGAAATTTTCAATAATTACACATTTTAAAAAAACGTTCACCGGTGGGATTTAATACTCATGGATGGATTTAGGTTGATAAGATACAAAAGTGTCAAGGCTCAGCCACGGGTGACGGTATGAAATGGCTGCCTCCATATAAATAGCTAGAAAGAGATGGAACGTTCGTTGATTTACAGGGGAAATTTGGATGACAAGTTTTTAGAGGGAGTTGATAAGTTATGCATGGTGTTGGCGAACAATCTGAAACCTTCAGACAAGGGATACATATTTTGTCCGTGTATCGACTGCCAAAACAATCTGAGATATCTTGCTTGTATAAGACCATTGTTACATTTTGTCTATTTTGTTGTGTCATTATGAAATGCTTAATTTAATTCAAATTTTCTTTCGATCCTTGCAGGCATGGCTGATGAAGAGGAGTGGTTATTTTGCCACGAGTTCGAAGATGAGCAGCAAGGGGTACCGGTTCCTTCTACCAGTGCCGCTACTGCTGCTGGCCCTTCTACATCTGCCGAAACTTCTGCTGGCCCTTCTACAGCTCTCATAACTGCTGCCGGCCCTTCCATGAGTGCACCTTCTACGAGTGCTACTCAGAGACCCAGAGGTAGAGGTCCGACCCGCGGGTTGAAGCAGCAGAAACCGGATGAGATCAGTCTTATCTGGGACAAGTATGGGAGGTATGGTGGGGGCAGCAGATCAGAGTTCGCTAGTATGCTAGGGACTCTGTCCAGATCACATTGCTGCATCAACCACAAATGGCCACAAGTCCCGAAAGAAGTTAAGGAGACCATCTGGAAGGAGGTGCAAGAACGATACAAGATCCCAGACGAAGTGAAGAAGACCGTTCTTTCTTTGGTGGGCGGCAAAGCTAAATCATTCCGCCACTACTTGGTGGATAACTGGATCACCAGGGTGCCCCCACGCGAGCCTCCGCCGTATGTCGTGTACAACGGCATGATCACTGAAGAGGAGTGGAAGGAGTTCGTTGAGCAGCACTCCACCCCCGAGTTCAGGGTATGTTGTGTCATGTACTCTTTTCTGAATTAATGCTCATACTGATTTATCCCTGATTTTGTAATTAATTTTCTGTTGTACTGTCTTAACAGCAAATACAAGAACAAGCACGGCAAAACCGTGAAGCTAATCTCCACCCCCACACCATGGGACGAAGGGGATACATGGGCAGCCTCGAGGGATGGAAAGAAGCTGGTTTGCTGACGCAGAGGAACGAGGATGGCAGTGAATGCCCGATCGAGGATGTCTCTGAGGCGAGGAGGGTGCAGATGTTCATACTGGGACGCCAGACAACGAACAGCGAAGGTCAGAGGATATTTCGTCATGCTGCGACGGAACAACTGGCCAACCAAATTGTAATGTTTAAAATTAAGTAGCTGTTAAATAATTTACTTATATAATCAAGTGTGTGTTGATTTTAAATTTATTGCTAACTTCTTTGACAATTGGACAGTATGAAAAGGCACAGAGAGGAGAAGTAGACATACACGCTCCTCCTTCTCAAGACGACGCTCTCAATCAAGCGCTTGGGAAGAAGGATCACCCGGGGCGTGTTAGAGGATTTGGGGGAGAAGTACGTCAAAAGCACGTATTCCAAATTCCCGCCATCTGCTGTAAGGGTCAGATGAATGCTTCTGAAGTCGAGGCGATGGTAGATCGTAAGTTCGCTGCTGAGCGCCAAGCTAATGAGGAGAAACTGGCTGCTGAGCGTCGTGCTTTCGAGGAGATGCTGCAGGAAGCGTTGAATTCGATCGCACATGCAACTACTCAGCAGCAGCATGATCCTCCTCTACCGTCTTCCTCGTCCAGTTGTGCTCCGGCCGCTGACCCGTACCCGTTTGCCAACATCCAGGTTAGCTTTGTATAACTATTTTTTTCCATAAATAAAGTCCTTAAAATAGTATTAGGTTGGACACACTTATTTATTTCACGCAATATCTATGTTTTATTGAAGGAGCAAAAAAAATGCCGTCTCCAACTACCATTAGACGGGCACCCTGTAGATGTGGCCTACGGGACGGTGTTGCCATCAAGTCCACTCACGCTCATCAGTTTCGTACGTCTACCCGCATTCTACGCGCGTGTGACCTTGGACCTGATAATTGATGGATTTGAGGATGCATACCTCCCAATGGCGTTTGACAACAAATGCACGCTGATTGAAGCGAAGGGAGACATATTGCCCTGGCCAGCATGTTATATTGTTGTAACCGATGCGGTATTACTGTTTGACTACCGTTTAGTATCCAAAAAATCCATTATTTAGCATTAACTGTCTAATATGATCCATTATAGATTCCTGAGCTTCCTCGCCGCGTAGCCCGGCCCAGAGAAGAGCTCGGGCGCCGGCGGATCCTGTCAGAAGTACAAGGGTATGTTCTAGATAGATGTTTAATGTTACTATAATAATCAGTTAGTAATTATCTTTACATTCATGCTTAATTGTTTGTGTGTGAAGGGTAAGAATCCAGTGAGTCGGGGTGCGAAAAGTAAGAATCCAGCGCCCGTCCGTGCTCGCACCAGAGCTTCTAAGGCGCCTGAAAGTAAGTTCTCACTGCCAGCAAAAATTGTGGATCAGTTAGGGCCTTATCAGATGAATCTATACGACAAGATCATTGCGAAGCCACCTCAAACTATCAACTTCATGATGACGCTTCCAAAGTCGATGTTTCATTACGAAGAAGATATGACCACGGCAATCAACTTTGGGGACATCAGAGAGATGCTGTGTGGAGATTACCTGAACGTTAACATTATTCAAGCTTTTCTAAAGTTAGTGTTCTTTCTTCATACTGTAAAAACATATAGAATAAGTATCTACGAAGTTGCGGTGACTAACCTTTTATAGTGCATGTGACATAATAGATGTCTACTTGAGAGATGTCATGAGAAGAACATCACCTCCATTACTGCAGTGTGCCCGGAGCATTTATCGTTCGACTCAGTCAATAGGGACCCGGGGAGGTTTTGTGAATACATGGAGCATTGCTTCAATGTTGCTGATGAACAGAATAAATTATTTATTCTAATGCCGTATCACCAAACGTGAGTTCTGATATAGAATTACATACTAATTAGCTAACTTTTTTACCTTCGTTTCTCATTTCCCTTTTTTTTTAATCTGTAGCCTCCACTGGGCTTTGTTTATCTTCTGCACTGCCACCGCTACTCTGCTTGTTCTAGATCCACTGGGGCAATGCACAAAATTCAACAATGAAGACTTAATCAAATCGTAAGATTTATTACTATTTAATTGTTTGTTGTCTTTTGTACCAAAACTAATGTACTTGCTATGTGACAGTTGTTACAGTAAAACCCCTCAGGCAGAGTTTGAGGGAATGACCGTCGATAACATCAAGGTTTGGTAATTCATGTATTTCATTCATGCTGCTTATCTTTGTACAATTGTTTTACATTTGTGAATTTTGGGGATTTAGTGCCCTACCCAAAAGGATTCTAGGAGTTGCGGGTACTACGTGATGCGGTATATGTACGAGTTTTGTGGGTACTTCACAACATTTCAGAACTCTAGAGACAAGGTAATACGAACGCTGCTATTTATTTCTTTTCGGCAGTTTTTTGTGTTTATCTTAATCTCATTATGGGTTCCATTCCCTTAAATCGTTCCAGATTAAAGAGCATTATGCCAAATATGAATCTTACAATGCAAGAGACTTATATCATGTCAGAGAGATCATGGCATCCTTATTTATGACAATGGAGTGGTAGGGGGTAGTGAAACAGTATATGCTATCCTAATACAATCCCATCTGGTCCTCTAGTCTACGTTACCTGGTCTTGGTCACAGAGTTTCGCAAGAGTAGAGAGAGAGAGAGAGAGCCTTAATTGGAATTGAGTGTAAGTTTGATTGCCAAATGTTGCCTGTCTTATTTCACGGGGGTACATCCCTATTTATAGTTTTTTGGGCCTTGGTTCCATGGTGCCAACCTATTTTACATGTATAAGTACAGTTTTACCCTCTTTTAGTATCTTTGGTTGACCACAGGCGGTCGGTCGTACTGCTTTTTGCCTTGCCTAAGTCCTATTTTCATCCGGCTGGGGACGGCCGGATGCCCTATGTGCTTCTATTTCCGTTCGGCCAAAGCGGCCGGATGCTCCATGTATCTCTATTCTCATCTGGCTAGAGCGGCCGGAAGCTCTTCGTGTCTTGTTCTGGCTTGGTACCATTTCTTCCCTTCTCAGGTAGCTAGCTAGCTTTTTGTATATATTGTAGTGGCATGAAACTGAAATGATCACATTTAATGAATTGGTAACTGCTGTAACAGATTCTGCTGTATTTAATTTTTTGTTGCTATAACAGATTCTGCAGTTGTAACAGTTTTTTGATCCGGTGTATATATTAAATGTTATCTCTGTTGCAATTGTGCGCAGAGAATGAATTTGTGTTGTTGCTATTTGACTCAGGTGTTGCAAATGTGCAGTTCTGCACATCTGTTGCTATGATGCCCTCTGTCGCATATCGCCCCTGTTGCAATTGTGTAGCTTTGTAATTAAAAAAATGAAAACTATTAAAACATACACTTTACAGTACGGTTTCAACGATAAGCGTATTGTATAGTTCATGAATGGCCGGACCGGAAAAGGGCCCTTAATTACGGTTTTAAACCGAAAGGCCGTCTCTACTGACGTCCGCTCCACCAGTGAATTAATTTGACTTCGAAATTGTGTAGCTTTGTAATTAAGAAAATGAAAACTATTAAAACATACACTTTACAGTACGGTTTCAACGATAAGCGTATTGTATAGTTCATGAATGGCCGGAGGGAAAAGGGCCCTTAATTACGGTTTTAAACCGAAAGGCCGTCTCTACTGACGTCCGCTCCACCAGTGAATTAATTTGACTTCGAAATTGTGTAGCTTTGTAATTAAAAAATGAAAACTATTAAAACATACACTTTACAGTACGGTTTCAACGATAAGCGTATTGTATAGTTCATGAATGGCCGGACTGGAAAAGGGCCCTTAATTACGGTTTTAAACCGAAAGGCCGTCTCTACTGACGTCCGCTCCACCAGTGAATTAATTTGACTTCGAAATTTAACATATTTATTCATAAATCTATATTTTTTAATGAAATCCTAATATAAAAATTACAAGGCCCACTGCCCCAATACAAAACAGTAGGATGTATTCACTAGCTACGCCTCCTATATCGAGCCAATCAAAGTCTGTGCTGGATGTATTCATCTTCATCCATATGATAGCTTTCATGGCCGCCTTGATGTCAGATATTACTGTAGGTCCTTTCAAATCACCGTCTTGTGCAATAAATGGCCTGGATCCCCACAGTGCACAAGATCTTGATACGGAAGAGTGACACCCTGGTGCAATCGATTTGATAAATAATTCAACTATATCAGTATGTTTGTTCAACTATACACACTTTTCCATGGTCACCCGCAGGATAACCTATTCTGTAGACCCTCAACAACGTAAACCATGCTTAAGATTCCGATTACTTCCGACTTGAATCTTACCAGGATTGTTGCACCGTGGAACACACTTGTCAAAATTAGTGACAACTGGATGGGATAGTCATAGTACTCCAAGCTTAAGATCCCAAAAGGCCTGATCTTTGTTGGTTATTTTGTGTTTGATAATATTTTTTTGAACCTGCGTAGGGGTGTTATCCATAACGATGGGATCACGTGAGTATAACCCTCAGATTAACAACGTCTGCATTTACTCATGTACGATGATAGTTTACAAAATAAAAAATGAATAAAAAGAAAAAAAACGAACTTGTCACTCTTCTGATAACGTGAGGCAATAATAACTGAAGCCGGTTTACTAAAAAATGCGAAACTCGGTAGCCACATTTTTAGACGGAGTTGGTGATAGGTCTGCAATTTTTCTGTACGGTACGGGGGTCCTTTCAAATCACGGCCGCTCGGCAGTCAAGGTTCGAGTTTCATGATTACCGTCTGCGGAGGGTTTGTAAAACCGGAAGTGCTACCCACTACTATGGACTACCAGTGTATCTGTTCAATTAAGCGATATGATAAATAATGTAAATTCATCAACATATTTGTTCAATAAATGTTGATTTCAAACTAACTACTGTTTACATCATGACCTGTCAGGTCGCCCGACTGAACAGCTACAGTACGGTGAGCATGCGTAAACAATACTCTTTCGTCAACTGCGTTGAAAATTTGAACCGTAATCATCATGACCTGTTATTAATTCTCGCGCTTGCGCTGAACAATCACGTATGCTTCGTATGTCGATCCTGTATGGAATCGGGTTTGGGTTTGGATCTGCGTCTGTGCTAGGTTCAGGGAGATTTACCATTGCTGTAGTGGACAGTCGAGCTGTGTGCTTGCTTGTGAGGAGGATGAGGAGCTAATAATCGGGAATGAAAAGGCAAACTCAACAAATGGAGAACGAGGGGACACATTGACATGCACATCGGGCGGAGTGGAGGATACTAGGGTTTAGTTCTCCTCCCGTCCTCTGTTACAGTGTCACTGTCAACAAACAAGTGTAAATAAATACGAGAGTACTATATTTTAGAGTATCAAAATGTCATGGTAAAGGCGGTATTTTGGTGGTCAACCCTGGCTAGACTCTGCACCGTTTGGATTCAACAAGGAAACGGGAAAGGGAATGTGAATAGAAAAACAAGGGGAATGAGAAAGGGAATGGGAAAATATGTATGTTGTTTGGTTGTATCTAAAAATGGGAAGGGAATATGATTGATTTTTTTTGGAGAATAATTAAAAAACATAAGATTGAAATTCAAAATAAAGTTACTTTTATTTTCTTGTAATTATTCTGATTATATACTTGTAGGTACATTAAAAAGATCAAAATATCTTGATTAATTAGTATCAACCGTGTAATATAGTATACTTTATGAGAATTGATCATTACTATTTATTAAACATTTTGTGCAGAGCCGTATACAATACTGTCAGTTAATAAAATCAACTTTATTAAATATTATGAAGTGACTCATAATTATTAGCAAATTATTCTCAAGTACCTGAAACAAATCTAGTATCTACCACATGTGATGTGAGGGAATACCATTCCCGCCCAATTGACAGGGGAAATTTTTATTAACAACGCGGGGAATAGCAAGGGAAATGTTTTCCTTTCCCGTACATAATTTTTGTCTAAACAAACACTGGGGAGGGACCAAATCACTAATTCCCTTCCCTTCCCTCCTGTTTCCCTCGTAAACAAACATTGCATCAGGGTGTTGATCAAGTTAATTAGGGAAGAGAAATACATAAAATAAGAATCTAATAAAGTTTGGGAGATAAAAGTAACATTTATAAAACTATTGTAGTTATTACAAATTTAGGAAAGTCTGGGGGCGATAAAGAAAATAGAACAGACCAGGTGCTGTTAGAAAAATAAAAGTAAAATAGAAACGGATATTAACCCGATCAGATATGACCCAAATCTGGAATGGACAGCCCGTTTGACAAATGTAGAGCAATCAGGGTACCCGCCTAAAACCCCCCCCCCCCCCCCCCCCCCCCCCCCCCCCCCCACCCCCCCCTCCCATTTATTATCCTGGGGATTAGCAACTATTGTTCTCATTTCTACCCCCTTCCTCACTTTGAATGTACCTCCTCATTTCTGCTCTGAATTTGTCGGTCTCAGATTTCGAATGTTCTGCATTTTTTTTATATAGAGTTAATTTCCAATCGGCTATATTTCCTCCATAACAACAACAGATCTATACTGTTACCGTCGGAGTATATTGTCCTACAAGAGGCCTCGTTAAAACCTCACTGGGCTAAACCCTAAAGGCAAAATCCCTGCAAGGAAAAAGGTTCTGCATCTGAATTAATTATTTATTCTTGCTCGCGTAACCTTATACAGACGTTCAGATCAGGTTCAAAATAACACATCCCTACGGTCGAAGTATAACTGTATGTTAAAAGATCTTCAAATTGTGTTTTTTTTACCATTTATCGCGATAGACGGGAATAGGAGCACAAATTGGGACTTTACCATAAGCTAGCTAGACGATAGTGTATCGTTTTTGGAAACGATGGTTGATCTTTTTGGGTATTCTTTTGTTTTACCTTTATTAACTAAATGTTTACGGCGGTTTGCTACTTGTTTGTAAACTCATTAACGCATAAACGCCATGGTATGAAGTATTCCTCAAGTTTTGAACACTAATGATTAGGCGTATCCACTTTTATATTTCAGATGCAACCAGATACAGGAAGAGGTGCTAAAACCACGCCGCCAGTCACCCCCACAAGCACAGACCAGAACCGTTGTTACAACGAGCTTTGTCAGCTGGTGAGAAATCTCATAATGGTTGCAAAAAGCACACAGGAGATAAACTCATTGGCATTGGAAGCAATAGGGGGGACCAAAGACGTGCTGGCCAGGATGTCCGATATGAACCAACGTCACTTGGATGAAGTTATTGCTGTGCAAAAGTTAGTGCATAATATGCTGGCCTTCCAGCTGAAATATAATGCTGGGCCGAGCGAAACCACCGTATCATCTGGCGATACAAAACAGTAATGTGACGCCACCCTCTGGAGTAGCACCTTATGTTGGAATTAAGTGAAAGCCTATCGGAGACTTCCCTTCTTGTAATGGACCCTGAATAGCAGGTCATCATCCTATTGACATCACTTTTGTGTGTTTGTGTGTTTTGTCCCTAGTACCGCTCGATAATCTAAACCAACTACTGGAATGGAGCGATATCCTACTTAACTACAGTATAATTTAGCTGTTCAGGCTTGATCTCCTCTTTTGGTCAATGGATGCTGACACTTACTTGTTGCATGTTAAATCGGAATATTATGTTCAGTACGTTAGTAATTGGCAATAGTAGTAATGTACATTGTTCGTAGGCGGCATCTCTTAGTTTAATAATGTTATATGATTAGTGTTACCAAACTTTCAAAATTCTCTGCTAAATTACCCAATAAAAATATATAACATATTTGAACAATAGATGTATTGGAAAAATGTGACTTACACCAATATCAATTAATCATGCCAGCAGTTGACGTCCCTGCAATGTGAATATATGTCACCGTGGTCCTCACAATGTATTGTTAACAAATTATTACTATTTACCAGGTGCGGCCATGGTTCATCAAAGTTTATGGTATTCCGCATACTGTTGGTTTGGTTCGGTTTGATACGACCGGTAATTAAGGAGAACGTTACATGATGAAACAATCAGAATTTTGGATAGATGTTTAGGTGAATTTTGCAGGTAGTGTTTTCGTTTATTACGTGCATAGGTACGAGTGCACATCTAATTTCTAGAAGACGCCATGGCTTTGGGGGATTATTGTCTTTGGATTCGGGTATTCCAGCGGATGTACTTGCACTTTTATTTCTCGATAATAAGTAAGTTCTAAAAAAAAAAGTTGACTCGAGACATACGTAATTATGCCCCTGTAACTAGAGTGCCTTGTTGGGTTTGAGGTGGTTATTTCCTCAAAAAAAGCTGACACGTGCTGTATATATATTGGGCTATACATCTGATCCGAAATATAATGAGTTAACTGCAGTTAACCATATGGACATTAACACATTCTTGGAAAACCCGCGTGCAGCGAACGCATCGACTTACCGAAGGTTGTTTTGCAGATTGTTTGGCTAGTAATACATTATTATTCAACACCTACGTTTATAGAGGAATCAGGTTTCAGAGAGGACCCCAGCGGATAAGATCTTGTTAATTGTGTGTGTCATCATTTGCCTCCCTGGGGGGTTACGGCCAACGCTACCCGACGTATTTGCACGAATAAACTATTAACATCTACTTTTGTTTGTACGCTTTTAGTCTTCGAACTGGTCATAGTGATATTCCGTAACTCATCATATTGGGAAATCCTGTTTTGTTAATTTTGTACTCCTGAAAACGTATGTAAGTTACATTACTAGTAGCCCATGTACGTGCTCAACAGATTTCGTTGACAGACTTGCATCACCATAATGGTATTGAATGTGATAACTTATATCCAAGCACCCTTTAATTAGCAACCATGCATTCATTTAACATATCATCCAAATTCAGCATTACCACAAAAGACGTACAACTTCACATCAATACGTTACAGAATTGCTCCACATCGATATCGACCCTTACCACATAACCATCAAGCACACTGAGCCTTCGTGGAAAACAAACATGCTACACCCCCGCACAAACATTACATTTGTTGAAATGAAAAAGGAAAATGCATTTTGAGGGGCGGAACAAAACCAAAAGGTGGAACATAGACTAGAGACGATACCGCTTCGACCGATTAACAACATTTTTCACAAGTGCTGAACCTAACAAATTCACCGTCATTTTCGCCTTCTTTCCGTTTGCGACTCGTTTCTGGGAGAAGCATGTCGACTGTATCGGGGAGAGGTTCAGGTTTACGTTTCCCGTATTCCAGGGTGGGGGCAGTGGTAACCTCGAGATCGAGTGCATGGACATTGGGAGTGAGTGAGACCGCTACTCCCGTAGCATTCGAGACAGCAGGAAGTCCCGATGGTGGAACACCCGGTGCCTGACCCCCCATGTGTGGCCAACTATATTGTGAGTAATGGGGTACCGATGGTGCACCCGGTGCCTGCCCCCCCGTGTGTGGCCAACTAGCTTGTGAGTAATGCGCCCGGGTTAGGAGCCAGGCCTGGTAAACATCAGATCGTAACCCTACACCATAAGGAGCTTCTTGTGAATGATCAACCGGATATTTTGGGCAATGATCCGCGGAGTGCAGAAACAAGCCACAATAGCAACAGATGTTGGGCATGTTGTCATACCTAACGGTAAGTACCATTGTGTTGCCTCCAATGATCCAGGATAATGATTTACACAGTGGTTGTTGAATGTCAATCAGCACCTTTAATCTAAGGTACTCATACCCGGAATGGGCAGGATGGTCGACGATGCCCATGAAACACCCCAGCCTTGCAGCAGCCACTTCAGCAAACATGATATTACACAATGACCGTGGAACATCATAAATTCGGACCCAGAAAGGGACCCACCGAAATTCGTGGACCTCTGGACGTAGACCCCATTGCAGCTGCTGAATGGCGAACAGTCGATTGTCGACTGCCCAAGGACCACAGATGAGAACATCATTCATGGCATAAAGTTGCTCGAATTGAACTAGAAAGAGGTTAGTGCCCGCCTCACATAATTGAAACCGACCGAAAGGGCTCCAGCTTTCCCTCAAGTAGGTAGCTAGTATGGGGAGACTAACCACAGTGTGTGAGTAAACTTTCCCCAAAAGGCAACGATCAGGAGACAACAAAATACCATTAAAACGAATGGACTCCATATTTAGGGAAACACAATGATGGGGGGGATGCAATTATAAGAGGAAAGGTTGATGAGTAACGGACGCAGGCGAGAGCCGGTTGGCGGATTATGTAGCAGTTGGGGAAGGTGAGGATCAGGGAGGGGTATGGACGCAAGGGGTAGATTTATGATCTACCGGGTGGGATTAAGGCAATCCACTATTTATGTGGTGTAGGGATAATCATTTCTTCCGCGGGGCGGGGGGCTCTCATAAATCGTTGAATATCGTGCCGTTACTGAAAAGACACGAATACTGCAGGTTCGTAAATAAAGCAATATGCCTACTAGATCTATCTCTTTATGTGAAAAAGTTATAGTATCGATTTTTCAAGTCGGCGGATGCAGTCATTCGATGAGCCGACAAACATAGCTGGGCATGATACCCGCTCGTTTTTTTTGAAAATTTAATTATAAAATTCGTGTGACAAACTCGCGCTTGGTTGCATATCAGTGACCTGGCAAAGGTGACCCGAACCAGAAAAACCCAACCGATCCAACCCGAACTTAAACCGAATAGTGTGACCCGAAATGTGACCCGAAAATCCGAACGAACCAAACCGAATCAAACCGAAATTTGGTATAACCGAATCCAACCGAACCGAATCCACCCGAATGTTTTGTTAAATCTAAACCTACTATAGTTGTTCCAACCGTAAAAATAATCTTGAAACCAAAAACACAAAATGAAGATTTAGACATCCAATAAGTGTTCATTGCTCACAAATGATATATATAATATTGAACATCTTCAATCTTCAAGCATCTCAAGCCTTGTTGTAATAAAACATTCATAAACTATGTTGTTACCCTTCCCACACATGGATGTTTTGCTACAAACTATAGATGTTTTTGCTTTAAAATATTTTATAATACAATTTAATGTGTATCATTACTATTTTATAATACTATACTAATTTTGATTTTAATAAAATTAGGTTTTTATTATGTTTAGGACATGAGATTTGGGAATGGTTTAAATGTTGATGAAGTTTAATTATGAAACCTAAACTTTTTAGTTGAGACATATACTATTCAAGATTAATGTGTATATGCCTAAAGAAAATCATGCAATAAAATGAGGAAAATAAATATTCCAAATGGTAGATTATTGTGAATCGTGAGATGGACTAGCATTTTGGAGGACGAATAATCCCCACATTATTCCATCTACCTTCACAACTTAACCTAAAATGTTTTATAAGACAATAACGATGTGTATCATTACTATTTTATTACTCTATATTTTATTAACTCGTGTTTCTTTATATTTAAGACTTAGGAATGGTGTTAATGTTTATGGATGGGCATGGGCGTGGGCGTGTGACGCTTGTGCAAGGCGGTGATGGATGGGTGTAGATGCGCAACGCTTGTGCGAGGTGATGTGAAATACCCCGAACTTAAATATAGGGATTAAGATTAACCTAATACGTAATTAAAGGCTAATAATGCCTAAGTAATATTGGTAAGGAAAAATAAATCCAAAAGAAATAAGGAAACACTTTAAAAGTGAAAAACGCTAAATAAGCGTTAAATAACCATAGGAGGATGAGACCTCGGTTAGCGTGTTCTAAGGATTCTAAAGGCTTAATTAAGTCTAAATAATATGAGGGAACAAATCCCGAAGAAAACGGATCCTTAGAATGGATTAAAATCACTAATGATCATTAAAGCGCGTTTTCGAGGTAACCGGGAAAACGTGTCTTTAAGCGGTCAAATAGACTCGTAACAATTTGGTCACTAAATAATCATTAATAAATATTAGTGAAGCTGTAGGACCATAAAAATAAAACGAGAGATTAGTAAAAACTGTCAAAACAGGAAGTTGTGGGGTAGAAATATAAATAGACCAAACTTATGTGTCCATTTTGAAAATAAAAAGTAAAAGTGATTGTGTGTGTGTGCTGTGTCCGATTTGGACCCCTCACACCCCTCTCTCACACTCTATTAATTCTCCCTTACTCACAAAACAACACAAATAATAAAAACTACTACTCTACTTTATACTCTCACACTCACACACAATTCTCTCTCATCCCTCATTCCCTCTCTCACGTGAACACCCCTCACCAGCACCCTCTCCTTCTTCTCTTCTTCTTCATCGATTTCCATGGAGGAATGAGAACAAACACAAAAACTAGCACTTCTCTCCTCTTGTTACTCTAGTAAACCTCTTCCAAAAATTATAAAAACACCACCATTGGAATCCTCTCCTCAAGAGCTACCTTTCTATCTTTTCAAAAATCAAAAACAACAACTTTCATCTCCATGGGTATGGAGCATTTGGAGCTTCAACACCACCATTAGAAGGCCCTCCTTCTCCTTGTTCCATTAAGCCGGTTTTGGCATTTTGAAAGGTGGGAAAGATTATTCTTGAGCTACTCCAAGTGTTTTATAAACCCCAAGGTAACGAAACTCCTAAACCCTAGAATGTACATTAAAAACCTAAATAAGATTTAGTGTAAATTTTAGTATTGAAGCATGTATATAAACGTTGGTAGTGTTAGAGGAATTGGGACTTCAAAAACCGGTTAGAGAAAGAGGGAAGGAGAAAGAAAGAAGAAGCTTGTGAATAACAAGGTAATACTTGTCCTTGTGTAGTTGTAATGAGTATGTAACAGATTTTTAAGAATGGAAATGTGTATTGTAAAATGGTAATGCACTAGGTATAATGTGTAAGAGGATATAAGTATTTTGAAGCTTTAAAGAGTGTAAAACTTGTTGAAAACAGATTGGGAGTTAGTGGTTGAGTGCAGGAATTTTTATGAGTGTTTAGTATTGGTATAATGTATGGGAGCTTGTATTTGGTGTTGTATATAAACAGGTGAATTGAGTAATGAGATGTGAGTAAAACAGTGTGGTGAGTGTATAAAATTATAGGGGAGACTATGGCAAAATTTGCCTAGGATTAGAACACTTAGAGAATTAAAACTAGGTGACTAATGAGTGTGTAACGTTTTCGATTAAGGAAAAACAGAGGGTAAGTTGAGAGAGATGAATAATGTATTCTAATACATTAGGGGTGTTAGAAAGCCAATAGAAGAGGGGATGTAGAAGGGGAGTGTAGTGTGAAAATCTGTAGCAAAAGGGTATAAGAATGTATGGAGAAGTTAGGAAAGGTTAGTGTGTAAGAATTGGTAAAAAGGAGAGTTGGACTTGGGTATAGATATTGTAGTTGCTTGGAAATGAATTGGAATGGTAAGATAGCATTAGGAGGGGAACTATGTATGGGGAAATAGGAAACCCAAAATCTGTAGCAAAAACTACTTGGAGAACTATTGTAAGTGTTGAAAGGAAGTAAGGAATTGTGTAAGTGTTTAATGGATTTAGTAATGGATTTGGTGGGGCTAAGGAGTATTAGGGGGTTTAAATTGTGTAAAAACTGTTAGGATGTATGTAGGAAGATTGGGGAAACAATGGGTGAAATTGGAATCGAAAAATAAGGTCTGTAGCAACATTTGCTACCGACCGAGAGTCTGGGTCGGACCGTGGGTCGGTCGGAGCTTAAGAACGAAATATAATCTTTGGGAGTGGACCGACCCAGGAGCCGTGGGTCGGACGTGGGTCGGTCGGACTCGAATTTTCTGTTGTCGAAGTTTCGCACTCTCGACCGACCCAGAGGTGGGTCGGTCGGTGGGTCGGTCGGAGCTTGGACAACAGACCCGAAACTCTCGGCAATGGGACCGACCCAGAGGTGTATGGGTTCGGGGGTGAATAGTTCTGGGTCGGGTAGGGAGAAATTTCAGAGAACGAAATTACTGGAAGGACCGACCCAGGGTTGGGTCGGTCGGGGGGGTCGGTCGAACATAAATACAAAAAAAAAAACTTAATGATGTAACTAGTGTATGTGTATATATATATGTATACCCACCTATACATTACATGTATATGTATAGTAAGTTAAACCTAAGTTTAAGAAGGAAGTAAAACTTAAAGTTAAAGAAAAGTAAATAAGGTAATGTGGAAGTATAAGAAGTGTGAGGACATAGTAAGTACGAATTAAGTAATAATAGTTAGATTAATCGTTTTGAATGTATGTATATCATAGGATTTGAATTGTGAATACCGGAGGGACGTTGGGATACAAATACAACGGTGAAAGGTATGATTTCTTCATGCCCTGTATCCTAATCTGGTTACCCCGATTTGTGTGCTTATTTGACCACCTAATAAGATAAATGCACGAACCGGATTATATTGCACTTACTTGTGCTTGTTTACATTGTTCTTGATATCGTCTTGAACAATAGTTTGTATAATTCATGAAATATATGATGATGATGATGTGTATTGTATTCTGTAGTGTACTTGTATTTAATGTATCTGTATGTAGTGTATATGGTATTGTAATTGTGGCTTGATGTTGACTTGTGCTAATTCCTAACTCTAACTCCTAACTTAAGTGAGTAAATTGGAATGAGTACAAGTCCGATATAGCTTCGGCCACGCGTGAGGATGCGGACACAAGAGGTTGGCTGATTCCTGGTCTTAAGCTGGTCCGCGGCCCAAATCCCTTAAGTGGGTAGCATCCTGGATTAGTGAACCAAGTAAATCCCGGAGGTGGGACGGTAGTCCCCAGGGCCGGAGGTCCCGACGACTTAACTTGAGTAAGAGTAAGAGTAAGTAAGTGTGTATGAGTATGAGAATGAGTATGTATGCGTATGTATGAAGTAATGAGTAAAAGAGTAATCTCCACCCGATTAACCCGGGTGGACCAATGAAGCTAACCCGTATTGTAAATTGTGTATGTATTGGGTATATGTATTCGGAAGGAGGTAAGTATATATTTGATGGTTATATTGTATTCCTTGTATGTAATGAAGCGTATGTGTGTATGCTTGCGTAAGTATTCATGTATTGTGTATAAGAGCATGTATGCATGTATGTTGTGTGAAAATCAACCGCATGTATTCGACCAAGTGGTCGGCGTACCCTCACTAGTACGCGGGGTATGCGGTTATCATGCTCGGCGAAAGCTGACCCCTTCGGGGGACATTTTTTAGTGTGCAGGTACCCGAAGCGAATGTGGTCAAGGCACGAGACCGGCGACTACATTGGGTAGTAGTAGCAGAATGTAGAGGTGTATTAACTAGCACACCCCTTGTATTTAGAAAGTAATGTAGTAGCGAGGAATGGGTAGTAAGTAGTCTCTTAGTGAGTATGTGAACTTGAAGAGGTATTATACTTGTATAAGGAACCTAGTAAACTCGGTATGTAGATTATTGTATGGTACTTGGAGTATTGTATTGAATGCAGATTGTAGTAGTATTGGTAAGTGAGAATGTATTGTAGATTTGTAGTACTCGGGATTCCGGTCCATCAGACCGATGCTGTATGTAGAAGCAGTAGCCTTGTTAGTCACGTGGGTGACTAACGGCATTGTATCACCCATTGTATGTAAGTATATATCCGCTGCGAGTATCTGATGAGTAAGGAGATTGGACGCTAATGATTGTATTAATAGTAGGGGTGTTACAAAAAGTGGTATCAGAGCGAAGTATCGCTCTGATGACTGGAAAGACCGAGCTTAGGAATACCGAGTTAGGAATTAGAAGCTTAGGGCTAAGGGCTGAGTGTTAGCATTAGAGATATGCTAGTTAGGAACTACCGGTGAGTACCGGATACCTACAATACCAGTCCCGCCCGCCGCGAACCCCATTGTATAACTTGGGAAAGGACGCCAGAGAGAAGGAAAGTCCTCTCATACTCGGGGAAACCCGATCTGGCAGTTGTGAAGCAATCACACTGTAAACAAGAACCGACATATAGTAAATTCCAGGATTGGAAGCCCGGAGATGGATCCCGGTTGAACCACAATACCCGCACTTATAGCGGTAGGATGAACACTCCAACCACGAGGAGGCTACAACTTACAACAGCATGGGGCGACGCTTAGCAGTCGCGAAACCTAGCTAGTCAACCAACAGCAGGAAGAAGCACTAACCGTGCAACGGAATGAAAAGGGCAGTAATGGAACCCGAGACCAGTCTACGGGATAGTATACTTGAATAATACCACCAACGGCATGCTAGCTGACTAAGGACATAGTCAGGAACGTTAACAAAACAACGCCAATGAGGTTACAATACCTGGCCAATAGCTACACATACAAGAACATCTAGATATAATCATAGGACTACAGAGTAGTGCCTAAACAAGGTAGGCTCAGTAACACCATAAATGTGTGGGAACGAGCCACAAGGACGACATTAAACCAATAGAATGGGAGTCTCCAAGGATTGGAGAAACATCCCGATTATCAACAATCACGTCAAGATCATTAAGAAGCTACCTAAAGGAGCGAGTATACCATTGCGATCAACAAGATCGAGGAAGGTCAACAAGACTAAAACAAGCAGAAACCACACCAAGATTGGTATAGGATTACCAAAAACCACCGATACCGCGCACTTGCCAAGGCAAGTGCAGTAAAGACAGAATATGTAAGGAACACTAACACGTCACAAGTACATAGTAATGTACGGTGACAGTAACGAAAAACCACAGGATCAAACATCCTAAAACTGAAGGAATGGAACCTTGGAAAGGCCTAACGGCCCGACCACTGTATTTAGAACATACCAGTCAGCGAGAGGCTAGACTTGGTCAAGACCTCAAACGTGGCTATGCCATGAGAGATTTCTTTTAACACCGAACCACTGTTTTAAAACCCAAAATTTTCTTTCAAACCTCAAACCTCTTTTAAAAACCTTGGATTTTAAAACCGAACCAACATGATTATGGAGAGTATCATAGAATGATACAAGAGGAGTTGGCAACAGAATACTTCACCTAGGCGTGTGACGAACGCTACGAGTGTACCCGTTACGGGATGTGGGACAACCGCACTCCGAAGGAGCTTGCGGGCCCGACATAGTTGGGTAAGTGGTAACGTATCAACATGGTACCCCACGTATGTATACATGTAGTGTACGACACACGGGAAGTAGTCAGCTCCGTTCTACGGACACCAGTGAGTTCAAACCAGAACAACTGGACACCTCAGACGATTCAGCATAAGGAACTCAGAAGACCCATCTGAAGATAAGGAGTAAGAACTAGGAAGTGCAAAAGGCACAGACTAAACAGTATAGACATTGGATATGTCTCAATAATCTAAGCAATTACCTGACAGCTGGATGGAATGCCCAGCCTAAACACATGAAGGCGAATGCCTAATGTGAACCTAACAATGCTCAACAAACGGGACAGAACTCCCAAGAGCAACCCCAAGATTACCACAAGTACACTCCATCATTGAAGGGGATATCAAACCTAGTCCTAGCACTAGGAGCAAGTGTAAACAGTCTACCCAAGAACGGGAGACGTTACAACCCAAAAGGGGACGACTCAGCTACAATACCATAAGACGGTATAGAGGACGACACACGTTATAAACATTAGCCGGATGTAACGGCACAGCCACCAACACCCAGGAGCGACCCTTGAAGGGTGTCTGCGTTAATAACAGTCGAGCAACCGTAACGACATGAGCACGGGAGCTAAAACGAACACTCGGTTAGGACACCGAAGGGATTTCACTTTACAGGAAATGCCCTAAAATACTGAGAGGCACCTATTAACACCTGATTGCATAAAGGGTCTCCTATGAACGGAAGCGTGATGCCACGACTTACCATGGAGCCAATAATACCTCCAACCTATGACGGTATACGTGGAGTGGAAACATGTATAAGCCGCTTGCAAAGAGCATAGCTGCAGCAATACGGCTCAGAAGTTGTAAACCAATACGTTATATAAACTTAAACGGTTGCAAAACCGGCACCAATTGTTAACAAGACCTACAAGAGATATTGCCTCATACGACAAGAAATCAACAACTGGACCATAAATCCAACCCAACATCCTGAGTGGCTTGTAGTAGTGGCCACCTCAGTGTCACTGTCACTAGAGCACCAGTCTAGTATACAGTTGACGGAGTTAATACCCCTCATGCCTTCTGTAGCAATTGTACACAGAGGCATAAGAATCATGATAATGCCAACATGGCCTAGTCCACACTTGGACACTACGAGAACCCAAGGGAAAGTACCCCTCGTTAACCGAAGACCACCAAGGTGGTGAAGATGTGAATCCTTAGAAAGGTTTCCATCTATTATAACAGTAAAGCCTACGCATATAGATATTGCCAAGAGGCGATGGAATCAGGAAATGAGATTTCCAAACCATTACGACTTAAGGGAGTAAGTATACTCCTCATGCACCCAAGCATGTGGTGAACCATTACATAAATACTCACATGGTAAACCTTGTCATGAGACCTATGAGTGGCAACAACCTCTCAACCAGAACTTCATTTACCAATGATAGAACGGGACCAGGAAACCCTTGAGTTTCACGGGATGTCCTGGTAAAAACTACAAGCAAAACTACACAGCCAGAGCCTAAACCAATGCTCAGCACCGAAAGACAATAATTAACAAAGCAGTTAATGTGAACGCACACTGAACACCATGAATGATTAACGCTCAAGAGAGCTTATGACCCGATGAGTTATCTCATCCTTGGTCAACCAAGATACTTGGTGAATTGTATCACAATAATGAAAATGATGTGAGGTAAGCCAACCTACACATGAAACCTAACTGAAATAAACATCCCACTATGGGAAGATGTAGTAGTGCGGTATGCTACGACAACCGTCATACACACGAACATGGAACCCCAGGTTCACCATAAGGAATGGTGCCAATGACAATGGCAATGAGTAAAGAGAAACTATCACAGTAACGAAACAGTAAAAACAATGTTGTACAATGAGTAAGAACGGTGCGCAACAAGCGACCTATGAGGAGTAACAGATAATGACACGGTATAAGTACGAATAACACAAAATATTCTTTCCCATCACATAAGTGACTTACTGTCAAGCGTTTACGCCTCTGCACTCTGTATGACTGAGTGTTTTGGTATTGCATTGTGCAGCTAATGATCTAATGGGATGGCTAGGGATATGGAGATGTAAACCGTAGTAAACCTTCCTTTTCACCAACAAACATGGCACTAGCCAGTTAAGCTTGCAACAAACCCGTGGCCTAAGGCCAAAGAAGCACGAAGAGTGTACAATACACTAACAATCACAAGTGTGAATTCCAATGGAATGAAGTGAAAGAGACGTGAGAAAGTCACTAGGACCGACGCATAGAAGGCAAGGTCATACAAGTAAAGAACACTTGCACTGAACCAGGAAAACTGGTAGAATTCAGAAGCTAGTGACACCGGAGGAAGCACTACAACTAAGTAGTGACTTAACCTCGCCCGACAATAAGTCGGAGGAGCTTAACGAATAATCGTAGAAGCACGAATAGCATGTGCAGAAGATTACCAGAGAGCCGGTTATAAACCTTAAACTCATTGAGTTCAAACACGGTAAAAGAATACCGCATTTGTTATAAACCTTATGCCTATAATAGACGGATAAAAGATGATGCATAGTACATTAAGGATAGCACGAAGGGTAAATAACCCGAGTTATCAGGTCGCACAGCAGAAGCTGGTGGGCCCCAGCTAGTAAGTATAGCAAAATGGCTATTAATGCCTTGAAGCCTAATAGGCTAGAACCGAATTAATGATGAGTTAAATAAACTCATATAGAAATCCTTGGTGCAAAGACTAAACCATTGGTATGGTTAAGACCCTTTGACCAGAGTATATTGTATAATGTACCGTAGTGAAGCTAAACGCTTCA
Source organism: Limonium bicolor (assembly GCA_023374045.1). NCBI lineage: Eukaryota > Viridiplantae > Streptophyta > Magnoliopsida > Caryophyllales > Plumbaginaceae > Limonium > Limonium bicolor. The sequence goes on from CM041783.1 coordinate 68,153,537, forward strand.
GATTGCCCAAATTGATTAAACCAATGTGTAATAATAATAACATATGGTAGATTACGTGGGCGTAATCCCTTTTAAGGGGGGTAGAGCGAAAACCGCTTAATGTAAGTTTTTATGAATAAAACACTTAAACCGTAATGTGCATAGCACAAATGTGAATCAAATTGATGATTGGTACTATGTTAAACAAACATAAGTACTCATTCATATTGTAATTATGGTAACTAGGCATTAAACATGCAAATACCATAGGAGGAACGTACCTATCTTGTAACACCAGTGTAAGAGTATTAGTAAAAGAAAAGTAATGAGTAGTGGACGGAGCTCCACAAGTATTGTAACCTTTGAAGAAGTAGTACAAAAGGAATGAGGATAGTAGATGAATGAAGTTTATGAGTAGTGGAATCGTAAGTAAAATATGTGAAACAATTGAAGCCAACTAAATCTTATAAGTGTAGTATTCCGTAGTTAGAAAATAGGAGATGATGGTGAGTAATGGATGGAAGTAGTGAAGGTTGAGGAAATGAGCATTAGGATTGAACCATGGAGTAAAGCAATTGGGGAAATAGAGTGAGGATGATTGATGGACTGATTCCATCCTTTGGAGATGTATGAATGACTAGGAAGAGTAAAAAGATAAAACATGAAAATAATTGAATTAATTGCTTGTTTGAAACTGATGTGGGAAGTCGAACTTGATCCTGATCAGATCAAGGGAAACCGAACACAAATTGGGGTGGAAAGATAGTTCAACACTGATGCTGATCACATCAGGGTCGAATGATTCTTGAAGCTCCCCTTAAGTGGTCACAAAAATCACACATAGGATAGAAGTAAGGTATATATATTGGACTTTGGAGTTATGTGTTTTAGAAAATTTTTAATTGGTAGTAGTGAAGTATTTCTCTTACACTGAAGGTTAAGAATTTGTGGGAAGCTTGTACCGGAGAAGAGTAGTGTAGTATGTTGTATTATTCCAAGGGCAGCGGGACATAGAGGAGTCCCGTGTCTAGATGACCAGAGTGCCTGCGGGATTGTATGTGTATTGCATTGCTTTGGGGGATAGCTTTGCACTGTATGTACGTATAAATGTGGTAATGAGGAACCGGATGGTAAGTAGTAATATGGATTGGAATAGGTATTGTACATTGGTATGGTATGGGAAGGAGAAACCTGGAGTAACGAGTCTGGAATTGTAAGGAGGAGGAATGTATGGCTTTGGTATTAGGCAAGTATAAATGAGTAAGTACAGTAATCCCATAACCTCGAACAACTTTGAGGACAAAGTTCTTAAGGGGGGTAGATTGAAATACCCCGAACTTAAATATAGGGATTAAGATTAACCTAATACGTAATTAAAGGCTAATAATGCCTAAGTAATATTGGTAAGGAAAAATAAATCCAAAAGAAATAAGGAAACACTTTAAAAGTGAAAAACGCTAAATAAGCGTTAAATAACCATAGGAGGTATGAGACCTCGGTTAGCGTGTTCTAAGGATTCTAAAGGCTTAATTAAGTCTAAATAAATATGAGGGAACAAATCCCGAAGAAAACGGATCCTTAGAATGGATTAAAATCACTAATGATCATTAAAGCGCGTTTTTCGAGGTAACCGGGAAAACGTGTCTTTAAGCGGGTCAAATAGACTCGTAACAATTTTGGTCAACTAAATAATCATTAATAAATATTAGTGAAGCTGTAGGACCAATAAAATCAATAAAACGAGAGATTAGTAAAAACTGTCAAAAACAGGAAGTTGTGGGGTAGAAATATAAATAGACCAAACTTATGTGTCCATTTTGAAAATAAAAAGTAAAAGTGATTGTGTGTGTGTGCTGTGTCCGATTTGGACCCCCTCACACCCCTCTCTCACACTCTATTAATTCTCCCTTACTCACAAAACAACAAAAATAATAAAACTACTACTCTACTTTATTACTCTCACACTCACACACAATTCTCTCTCCTATCCCTCATTCCCTCTCTCACGTGAACACCCCTCACCAGCACCCTCTCCTTCTTCCTCCTTCTTCTTCATCGATTTCCATGGAGGAATGAGAACAAACACAAAAACTAGCACTTCTCTCCTCTTGTTACTCTAGTAAACCTCTTCCAAAAATTATAAAAACACCACCATTGGAATCCTCTCCTCAAGAGCTACCTTTCTATCTTTTCAAAAATCAAAAACAACAACTTTCATCTCCATGGGTATGGAGCATTTGGAGCTTCAACACCACCATTAGAAGGCCCTCCTTCTCCTTGTTCTATTAAGCCGTTTTGGCATTTTGAAAGGTGGGAAAGATTATTCTTGAGCTACTCCAAGTGTTTTATAAACCCTTGCAAGGTAACGAAACTCCTAAACCCTAGAATGTACATTAAAAACCTAAATAAGATTTAGTGTAAATTTTAGTATTGAAGCATGTATATAAACGTTGGTAGTGTTAGAGGAATTGGGACTTCAAAACCGGTAGAGAAGAGGAAGGAGAAAGAAAGAAGAAGCTTGTGAAATAACAAGGTAATATACTTGTCCTTGTGTAGTCTTGTAAATGAGTATGTAACAGATTTTTAAGAATGGAAATGTGTATTGTAAAATGGTAATGCACTAGTGGTATAATGTGTAAGAGGATATAAGTATTTTGAAGCTTTAAAAGATGTGTAAAACTTGTTGAAAACAGATTGGGAGTTAGTGGTTGAGTGCAGGAATTTTTATGAGTGTTTTAGTATTGGTATAATGTATGGGAGCTTGTATTTTGGTGTTGTATATAAACAGGTGAATTGAGTAATGAGATGTGAGTAAAACAGTGTGGTGAGTGTATAAAATTATAGGGGAGACTATGGCAAAATTTGCCTAGGATTAGAACACTTAGAGAATTAAAACTAGGTGACTAATGTGAGTGTGTAACAGTTTCGATTAAGGAAAACAGAGGGTAAGTTGAGAGAGATGAATAATGTATTCTAATACATTAGGGGTGTTAGAAATGCCAATAGAAGAGGGAGATGTAGAAGGGGAGTGTAAGTGTGAAAATCTGTAGCAAAAGGGTATAAGAATGTATGGAGAAGTTAGGAAAGGTTAGTGTGTAAGAATTGGTAAAAAGGAGAGTTGGACTTGGGTATAGATATTGTAGTTGCTTGGAAATGAATTGGAATGGTAAGATAGCATTAGGAGAGGGAACTATGTATGGGGAAATAGGAACCCAAAATCTGTAGCAAAAACTACTTGGAGGAACTATTGTAAGTGTTGAAAGGAAGTAAGGAATTGTGTAAGTTGTTTAATGGATTTAGTAATGGATTTGGTGGATGGGCTAAGGAGTATTAGGGGGTTTAAATTGTGTAAAAACATGTTAGGATGTATGTAGGAAGATTGGGGAAACAATGGGTGAAATTGGAATCGAAAAATAAGGTCTGTAGCAACATTCTGCTACCGACCGACCCAGAGTCTGGGTCGGACCGTGGGTCGGTCGGAGCTTAAGAAACGAAAATAAATCTTTCGGGAGTGGACCGACCCAGGAGCCGTGGGTCGGACGTGGGTCGGTCGGACTCGAATTTTCTGTTGTCGAAGTTTCGCACTTCGACCGACCCAGAGGTGGGTCGGTCGGTGGGTCGGTCGGAGCTTGGACAACAGACCCGAAACTCTCGGCAATGGACCGACCCAGAGGTGTATGGGTCGGTCGGAATAGTTCTGGGTCGGTCGGGAGAAATTTCAGAGAACGAAACTTACTGGAATGGACCGACCCAGGGTTGGGTCGGTCGGTGGGTCGGTCGACCCATAACTTACAAAAAAAAAAACTAAATGATTGTAACTAGTGTATATGTGTATAATATATGTATACCCACCTATACATATGTACATGTATATGTAAGTAAGTAAACCTAAGTTCAGTAAGGAAGTAAAACTTAAAGTAAAGAAAAGTAAATAAGTAATGTGTAAGTATAAGAAGTGTGAGGACATAGTAAGTACGAATTAAGTAATAATAGTTAGATTAATCGTTTGAATGTATGTATATCATAGGATTTGAATTGTGAATACCGGAGGGACGTTGGGATACAAATACAACGGTGAAAGGTATGATTTCTTCATGCCCTGTATCCTAATCTGGTTACCCCGATTTGTGTGCTTATTTGACCACCTAATAAGATAAATGCACGAACCGGATTATATTGCACTTACTTGTGCTTGTTTACATTGTTCTCGATACTCGTCTTGAACAATAGTTTGTATAATTCATGAAATATATGAATGATGATGATGTGTATTGTATTCTGTAGTGTACTTGTATATTGTAATGTATCTGTATAATGTAAGTGTATATGGGTATTGTAGTATTGTGGCCTGGATGTTGACTTGTGCTAATTCCTAACCCTCTAACTCCTAACTTAAGTGAGTAAATTGGAATGAGTACAAGTCCGATATAGCTTCGGCCACGCGTGAGGATGCGGAGTCACAAGAGGTTGGCTGCAATTCCTGACTCTTAAACTGGTCCGCGGCCCAAATCCCTTAAATGGGTAGCATCCCGGATTAGTGAGTCAAGTAAATCCCGGAGGTGGGACGGTGTAGTCCCCAGGGCCGGAGGTCCCGACGACTTAACTTGAGTAAGAGTAAGAGTAAGTAAGTGTATGAGTATGAGAATGAGTATGTATGCGTATGTATGAAGTAATGAGTAAAAGAGTAATCTCCACCCGATTAACCCGGGTGGACCAATGAAGCTAACCGTATTGTAAATTGTGTATGTATTGGGTATATGTATTCGGAAGAGGTAAGTATATATTTGATGGTTATATTGTATTCCTTGTATGTAATGAAGCGTATGTGTGTATGCTTGCGTAAGTATTCATGTATTGTGTATAAGCATGTATGCATGTATGTTGTGAAAATCAACCGCATGTATTCGACCAAGTGGTCGGCGTACCCTCACTAGTACGCGGGGTATGCGGTTATCATGCTCGGCGAAAGCTGACCCCTTCGGGGGACATTTTTTAGTGTGCAGGTACCCGAAGCGAATGTGGTCAAGGCACGAGACCGGCGACTACATTGGGTAGTAGTAGTAGAATGTAGAGGTGTATTAACTAGCACACCCCTTGTATTTAGAAGTAATGTAGTAGCGAGGAATGGGTAGTAAGTAGTCTCTTAGTGAGTATGTTGAACTTGAAGAGGTATTATACTTGTATAAGGAACCTAGTAAACTCGGTATGTAGATTATATTGTATGGTACTTGGAGTATTGTATTGAATGCAGATTGTAGTAGTATTGGTAAGTGGAGAATGTATTGTAGATTTGTAGTACTCGGGATTCCGGTCCATCAGACCGATGCTGTATGTAGAAGCAGTAGCCTTGTTAGTCACGTGGGTGACTAACGGCATTGTATCACCCATTGTATGTAAGTATATCCGCTGCGAGTATCTGATGAGTAAGGAGATTGGACGCTAATGATTGTATTAATAGTAGGGGTGTTACAAAAAGTGGTATCAGAGCGAAGTATCGCTCTGATGACTGGAAATACCGAGCTTAGGAATACCGAGTTAGGAATTAGAAGCTTAGGGCTAAGGGCTGAGTGTTAGCATTAGAGATGTGCTAGTTAGGAACTACCGGTGAACCGGCTACCTACAATACCAGTCCCGCCCGCCGCAACCCCATGTATAACTTGGGAAAGGACGCCAGAGAGAAGGAAAGTCCTCTCATACTCGGGGAAACCCGATCTGGCAGTTGTGAAGCAATCACACTGTAAACAAGAACCGACATATAGTAAATTCCAGGGATTGGAAGCCCGGAGATGGATCCCGGTTGAACAGCAATACCCGCACTTGATAGCGGTAGGATGAACACTCCAACCACGAGGAGGCTACAACTTACAACAGCATGGGGCGACGTGCTTAGCAGTCGCGAAACCGCTAGTCAACCAACAGCAGGACAGAAGCACTAACCGTGCAACGGAATGAAAAAGGGAGCAGTAATGGAACCCGAGACACGAGTCTACGGGATAGTGATACTTGAATAATACCACCAACGGCATGCCAGCTGACTAAGGACATAGTCAGGAACGGTTAACTCCAAAACCACAACGCCAATGAGGTTACAATACCTGGCCAGCATAGCTTACACAGCTACAAGAACATCTACGATATAATCCGATAGGACTACAGGAGTAGTGCCTAAACAAGGTAGGCTCAGTAAACCCATAAATGTGTGGGAACGAGCCACAAGGACGACATTAAACCAAATAGAATGGGAGTCTCCAAGGATTGGAGAAACATCCCGATTATCAACAATCACGTCAAGATCATTAAGAAGCTACCTAAAGGAGCGAGTATACCGATTGCAGATCAACAAGATCAAGGAAAGGTCAACAAGACTAGTAAATACAAGCAAACACACCAAGATTGGTATAGGATTACCAAAAACCACCATACCGCGCACTTGCCAAGGCAAGTGCAGTAAAGACAGAATATGTAAGGAACACTAATATGTCACAAGTACATGTAATGTACGGTGACAGTAACGAAACCCAGGATCAAACATCCTAAAACTGAAGGAATGGAACTTTGGAAAGGCCTAACGGCCCGACCACTGTATTTAGAACATACCAGTCAGCGAGAGGCTAGACTTGGTCAGACCTCAAACGTGGCTATGCCATGAGAGATTTCTTTTACACCGAACCATGTTTTAAAACCCAAAATTTTCTTTCAAACCTCTTTTAAAAACCTTGGATTTTAAAACCGAACCAACATGATTATGGAGAGTATCATAGAATGATACAGAGGAGTTGGCAACAGAATACTTCACCTAGGCGTGTGACGAACGCTACGAGTGTACCCGTTACGGGATGTGGGACAACCGCACTCCGAAGGAGCTTGCGGGCCACACGTAGTTGGGTAAGTGGTAACGTATCAACATGGTACCCCACGTATGTATACATGTAGTGTACGACACACGGGAAGTAGTCAGCTCCGTTCTACGGACCATCAGTGAGTTCAAACCAGAACAACTGGACACCTCAGACGATCAGGATAAAGGACTCAGAGACCCATCTGAAGATAAGGAGTAAGAACTAGGTAGTGCAAAAGGCACAGACTAAACAGTATAGACATTGGATATGTCTCAAATAATCTAAGCAATTACCTGACAGCTGGATGGAATGCCCAGCTAAACACATGAAGGCGAATGCCTAATGTGAACCTAACAATGCTCAACAAACGGGACAGAACTCCCAAGAGCAACCCCAAGATTACCACAAGAACACCCCATCATTGAAGGGGATATCAAACCTAGTCCTAAGCACTAGGAGCAAGTGTAAACAGTCTACCCAAGAACGGGAGACGTTACAACCCAAAAGGGGACGACTCAGCTACAATACCATAAGACGGTATAGAGGACGACACACGTTATAAACATTAGCCGGATGTAACGGCACAACCACCAACACCCAGGAGCGACCCTTGAAGGGTGTCTGCGTTAATAGCAGTCAAGCAACCGTAACGACATGAGCACGGGAGCTAAAACGAACACTCGGTTAGGACACCGAAGGGATTTCACTTTACAGGAAATGCCCTAAAATACTGAGAGGCACCTATTAACACTGATTGCATAAAGGGTCTCCTATGAACGGAAGCGTGATGCCACGACTTACCATGGAGCCCAATAATACCTCCACCTATGACGGTATACGTGGAGTGGAAACATGTATAAGCCGCTTGCAAAGAGCATAGCTTGCAGCAATACGGCTCAGAAGTTAAACCAAATACGTTATATAAACTTAAACGGTTGCAAAACCGGCACCAATGTTAACAAGACCTACAAGAATATTGCCTCATACGACAAGAAATCAACAACTGGACCATAAATCCAACCCAACATCCTGAGTGGCTTGTAGTAATGGCCACCTCAGTGTCACTGTCACTAGAGCACCAGTCTAGTATACAGTTGACGGAGTTAAATACCCCTCATGCCTTCTGTAGCAATTGTACACGAGGCATAAGAATCATGATAATGCCAACAATGGCCTAGTCCACACTTGGACACTACGAGAACCCAAGGGAAAGTACCCCTCGTTAACCGAAGACCACCAAGGTGGTGAAGATGTGAATCCTTAGAAAGGTTTCCATCTATTATAACAGTAAAGCCTACGCATATAGATATTGCCAAGAGGCGATGGAATCAGGAAATGAGATTTCCAAACCATTACGACTTAAGGGAGTAAGTATACTCCGCATGCACCCAAGCATGTGGTGAACCATTACATAAATACTCACATGGTAAACCTTGTCATGAGACCTATGAGTGGCAACAACCTCTCAACCAGAACTTCATTTACCAATGATAGAACGGGACCAGGAAACCCTTGGAGTTTCACGGGATGTCCTGGTAAAATACATACAAGCAAAACTACACAGCCAGAGCCTAAACCAATGCTCAGCACCGAAAGACAATAATTAACAAAGCAGTTAATGTGAACGCACACTGAACACCATGAATGATTAACGCTCAGAGAGCTTATGACCCGATGAGTTATCTCATCCTTGGTCAACCAAGATACTTGGTGAATTGTATCACAATAATGAAAATGATGTGAGGTAAGCCAACCTACACATGAACCTAGACTGAAATAAAACATCCCCACTATGGGAAGATAGTAGTAGTGCGGTATGCTACGAACCGTCATACACACGAACATGGGAAACCCCAGGGTATTCATACCATAAGGGAATGGTGCCAATGACAATGGCAATGAGTAAAGAGAAACCATCACAGTAACGGAAACAGTAAAAACAATGTTGTATAATGAGTAAGAATACGGTGTGCAACAAGCGACCAATATGAGGAAGTAACAGATAATGACACGGAGTATAAGTACGAAATAACAGGCAGAAATATTCTTTCCATCACATAAGTGACTTACTGTCAAGCGTTTACGCCTCTGCACTCTGTATGACTGAGTGTTTTGGTATTGCACTTGTGCAGCTAATGATCTAATAGGATGGCTAGGGATATGGAGAATGTAAACCGTAGTAAATCCTCCTTTTCACCAACAAACATGGCATGAGCCAGCTAAGGAAGCTTGGCAACAAACCGTGTGGCCTAAGGCCAAAGAAGCACGAAGAGTGTAAACACACTAACAATCATAAGATGTGAATTCCACTGGAATAAAAGGTGAAAGGAGACTTAAGAAAGTCATTAGGACCGACGCATATTAAGGCAAGGTCATACAAGTAAAGAACACTTGCACTGAACCAGGAAAACTGGTAGAATTCAGAAGCTAGTGACACCGGAGGAAGCACTACAACTAAGTAGTGACTTAACCTCGCCCGACAATAAGTCGGAGGAGCTTAACGAATAATCGTAGAGCACGGATAGCATGTGCAGAAGATTACCAGAGAGCGGTTTAAACCTTAAACTCATTGAGTTCAAACACGGTAAAAGAATACCGCATTGTTATAAACCTTATGCCTATAATAGACGGATAAAAGATGATGCATAGTCATAGGAATAGCACGAAGGGTAAATAACCCGAGTTATCAGGTCGCACAGCAGAAGCTGGTGGGCCCCAGCTAGTAAGTATAGCAAATGGATTAATGCCTTGAAGCCTAATAGGCTAGAACCGAATTAATGATGAGTTAAATAACATATAGAAATCCTTGGTGCAAAGACTAAACCATTGGTATGGTTAAGACCCTTTGACCAGAGTATATTGTATAATGTACCGTAGTGAAGCTAAACGCTTCAGATTGCCCAAATTGATTAAACCAATGTGTAATAATAATAACATATGGTAGATTACGTGGGCGTAATCCCTTTTAAGGGGGGTAGAGCGAAAACCGCTTAATGTAAGTTTTTATGAATAAAAACACTAAACCGTAATGTGCATAGCACAAATGTGAATCAAATTGATGATTGGTACTATGTTAAACAAACATAAGTACTCATTCATATGGTAATTATGGTAACTAGGCATTAAACATGCAAATACCATAGGAGGAACGTACCTATCTTGTAACACCAGTGTAAGAGTATTAGTAAAGAAAAGTAATGAGTAGTGGACGGAGCTCCACAAGTATTGTAACCTTTGAAGAAGTAGTACAAAGGAATGGGATAGTAGATGAATGAAGTTTATGAGTAGTGGAATCGTAAGTAAAAATATGTGAAACAATTGAAGCCAACTAAATCTTATAAGTGTAGTATTCCGTAGTTAGAAAATAGGAGATGATGGTGAGTAATGGATGGAAGTAGTAGTGAAGGTTGAGGAAATGAGCATTAGGATGAACCATGGAGTAAAGCAATTGGGGAAATAGAGTGGGATGATTGATGGACTGATTCCATCCTTGGAGTGTATGAAGACTAGGAAGAGTAAAAAGAAAACATGAAAATAATTGAATTAATTGCTTGTTTGAAACTGATGTGGGAAGTCGAACTTGATCCTGATCAGATCAAGGGAAACCGAACACAAATTGGGGTGGAAAGATAGTTCAACACTGATGCTGATCACATCAGGGTCGAATGATTCTTGAAGCTCCCCTTAAGTGGTCACAAAATCACACATAGGATAGAAGTAAGGTATATAATTGGACTTTGGAGTTATGTGTTTTAGAAAATTTTAATTGGTAGTAGTGAAGTATTTCTTACATGAAGGTTAAGAATTTGGGAAGCTTGTACCGGAGAAGATAGTAGTGTAGTATGTTGTATTATTCCAAGGGCAGCGGGACATAGAGGAGTCCCGTGTCTAGATGACCAGAGTGCCTGCGGGATTGTATGTGTATTGCATTGCTTTGGGGATAGCTTTGCACTGTATGTACGTATAAATGTGGTAATGAGGAACCGGATGGTAAGTAGTAATATGGATTGGAATAGGTATTGTACATTGGTATGGTATGGGAAGGAGAAACCTGGAGTAACGATCTGGAATTGTAAGGAGGAGGAATGTATGGCTTTGGTATTAGGCAAGTATAAATGAGTAAGTACAGTAATCCCATAACCTCGAACAACTTTGAGGACAAAGTTCTTAAGGGGGGTAGATTGAAATACCCCGAACTTAAATATAGGGATTAAGATTAACCTAATACGTAATTAAAGGCTAATAATGCCTAAGTAATATTGGTAAGGAAAATAAATCCAAAAGAAATAAGGAAACACTTTAAAAGTGAAAAACGCTAAATAAGCGTTAAATAACCATAGGAGGTATGAGACCTCGGTTAGCGTGTTCTAAGGATTCTAAAGGCTTAATTAAGTCTAAATAAATATGAGGGAACAAATCCCGAAGAAAACGGATCCTTAGAATGGATTAAAATCACTAATGATCATTAAAGCGCGTTTTTCGAGGTAACCGGGAAAACGTGTCTTTAAGCGGGTCAAATAGACTCGTAACAATTTTGGTCAACTAAATAATCATTAATAAATATTAGTGAAGCTGTAGGACCAATAAAATCAATAAAACGAGAGATTAGTAAAAACTGTCAAAAACAGGAAGTTGTGGGGTAGAAATATAAATAGACCAAACTTATGTGTCCATTTTGAAAATAAAAAGTAAAAGTGATTGTGTGTGTGTGCTGTGTCCGATTTGGACCCCCTCACCCCTCTCTCACACTCTATTAATTCTCCCTTACTCACAAAACAACAAAAATAAAAAACTACTACTCTACTTTATTACTCTCACACTCACACAATTCTCTCTCCTATCCCTCATTCCCTCTCTCACGTGAACACCCTCACCAGCACCCTCTCCTTTTCCTCCTTCTTCTTCATCGATTTCCATGGAGGAATGAGAACAAACACAAAAACTAGCACTTCTCTCCTCTTGTTACTCTAGTAAACCTCTTCCAAAAATTATAAAAACACCACCATTGGAATCCTCTCCTCAAGAGCTACCTTTCTATCTTTTCAAAAATCAAAAACAACAACTTTCATCTCCATGGGTATGGAGCATTTGGAGCTTCAACACCACCATTAGAAGGCCCTCCTTCTCCTTGTTCTATTAAGCCGGTTTGGCATTTTGAAAGGTGGGAAAGATTATTCTTGAGCTACTCCAAGTGTTTTATAAACCCTTGCAAGGTAACGAAACTCCTAAACCCTAGAATGTACATTAAAAACCTAAATAAGATTTAGTGTAAATTTTAGTATTGAAGCATGTATATAAACGTTGGTAGTGTTAGAGGAATTGGGACTTCAAAACCGGTAGAGAAAGAGGAAGGAGAAAGAAGAAGAAAGCTTGTGAAATAACAAGGTAATATACTTGTCCTTGTGTAGTCTTGTAAATGAGTATGTAACAGATTTTTAAGAATGGAAATGTGTATTGTAAAATGGTAATGCACTAGTGGTATAATGTGTAAGAGGATATAAGTTTTGAAGCTTTAAAAGATGTGTAAAACTTGTTGAAAACAGATTGGGAGTTAGTGGTTGAGTGCAGGAATTTTTATGAGTGTTTTAGTATTGGTATAATGTATGGGAGCTTGTATTTTGGTGTTGTATATAAACAGGTGAATTGAGTAATGAGATGTGAGTAAAACAGTGTGGTGAGTGTATAAAATTATAGGGGAGACTATGGCAAAATTTGCCTAGGATTAGAACACTTAGAGAATTAAAACTAGGTGACTAATGTGAGTGTGTAACAGTTTTCGATTAAGGAAAACAGAGGGTAAGTTGAGAGAGATGAATAATGTATTCTAATACATTAGGGGTGTTAGAAATGCCAATAGAAGAGGGAGATGTAGAAGGGGAGTGTAAGTGTGAAAATCTGTAGCAAAAGGGTATAAGAATGTATGGAGAAGTTAGGAAAGGTTAGTGTGTAAGAATTGGTAAAAAGGAGAGTTGGACTTGGGTATAGATATTGTAGTTGCTTGGAAATGAATTGGAATGGTAAGATAGCATTAGGAGAGGGAACTATGTATGGGGAAATAGGAACCCAAAATCTGTAGCAAAAACTACTTGGAGGAACTATTGTAAGTGTTGAAAGGAAGTAAGGAATTGTGTAAGTTGTTAATGGATTTAGTAATGGATTTGGTGGATGGGCTAAGGAGTATTAGGGGGTTTAAATTGTGTAAAAACATGTTAGGATGTATGTAGGAAGATTGGGGAAACAATGGGTGAAATTGGAATCGAAAAATAAGGTCTGTAGCAACATTCTGCTACCGACCGACCCAGAGTCTGGGTCGGACCGTGGGTCGGTCGGAGCTTAAGAAACGAAAATAAATCTTTCGGGAGTGGACCGACCCAGGAGCCGTGGGTCGGACGTGGGTCGGTCGGACTCGAATTTTCTGTTGTCGAAGTTTCGCACTTCGACCGACCCAGAGGTGGGTCGGTCGGTGGGTCGGTCGGAGCTTGGACAACAGACCCGAAACTCTCGGCAATGGACCGACCCAGAGGTGTATGGGTCGGTCGGAATAGTTCTGGGTCGGTCGGGAGAAATTTCAGAGAACGAAACTTACTGGAATGGACCGACCCAGGGTTGGGTCGGTCGGTGGGTCGGTCGACCCATAACTTACAAAAAAAAACTAAATGATTGTAACTAGTGTATATGTGTATATATATGTATACCCACCTATACATATGTACATGTATATGTAAGTAAGTAAACCTAAGTTAAGTAAGGAAGTAAAACTTAAAGTAAAGAAAAGTAAATAAGTAAGTGTAAGTATAAGAAGTGTGAGGACATAGTAAGTACGAATTAAGTAATAATAGTTAGATTAATCGTTTGAATGTATGTATATCATAGGATTTGAATTGTGAATACCGGAGGGACGTTGGGATAAATACAACGGTGAAAGGTATGATTTCTTCATGCCCTGTATCCTAATCTGGTTACCCGATTTGTGTGCTTATTTGACCACCTAATAAGATAAATGCACGAACCGGATTATATTGCACTTACTTGTGCTTGTTTACATTGTTCTCGATACTCGTCTTGAACAATAGTTTGTATAATTCATGAAATATTGAATGATGATGATGTGTATTGTATTCTGTAGTGTACTTGATATTGTAATGTATCTGTATATGTAAGTGTATATGGGTATTGTAGTATTGTGGCCTGGATGTTGACTTGTGCTAATTCCTAACCCTCTAACTCCTAACTTAAGTGAGTAAATTGGAATGAGTACAAGTCCGATATAGCTTCGGCCACGCGTGGGATGCGGAGTCACAAGAGGTTGGCTGCAATTCCTGACTCTTAACTGGTCCGCGGCCCAAATCCCTTAAATGGGTAGCATCCCGGATTAGTGAGTCAAGTAAATCCCGGAGGTGGGACGGTGTAGTCCCCAGGGCCGGAGGTCCCGACGACTTAACTTGAGTAAGAGTAAGAGTAAGTAAGTGTGTATGAGTATGAGAATGAGTATGTATGCGTATGTATGAAGTAATGAGTAAAAGAGTAACCTCCACCCGATTAACCCGGGTGGACCAATGAAGCTAACCCGTATTGTAAATTGTGTATGTATTGGGTATATGTATTCGGAAGGAGGTAAGTATATATTTGATGGTTATATTGTATTCCTTGTATGTAATGAAGCGTATGTGTGTATGCTTGCGTAAGTATTCATGTATTGTGTATAAGAGCATGTATGCATGTATGTTGTGTGAAATCAACCGCATGTATTCGACCAAGTGGGTCGGCGTACCCTCACTAGTACGCGGGGTATGCGGTTATCATGCTCGGCGAAAGCTGACCCCTTCGGGGGACATTTTTTAGTGTGCAGGTACCCGAAGCGAATGTGGTCAAGGCACGAGACCGGCGACTACATTGGGATAGTAGTAGCAGAATGTAGAGGTGTATTAACTAGCACACCCCTTGTATTTAGAAAGTAATGTAGTAGCGAGGAATGGGTAGTAAGTAGTCTCTTAGTGAGTATGTGTGAACTTGAAAGGAGTTGTATAAGGAACCTAGTAAACTCGGTATGTAGATTATATTGTATGGTACTTGGAGTATTGTATTGAATGCAGATTGTAGTAGATTGGTAAGTGGAGAATGTATTGTAGATTTGTAGTACTCGGGATTCCGGTCCATCAGACCGATGCTGTATGTAGAATCAGTAGCCTTGTTAGTCACGTGGGTGACTAACGGCATTGTATCACCCATTGTATGTAAGTATATATCCGCTGCGAGTATCTGATGAGTAAGGAGATTGGACGCTAATGATTGTATTATAGTAGGGGTGTTACAAAAAGTGGTATCAGAGCGAAGTATCGCTCTGATGACTGGAAATACCGAGTTAGGAATACCGAGTTAGGAATTAGAAGCTTAGGGCTAAGGGCTGAGTGTTAGCATTAGAGTGCTAGTTAGGAACTACCGGTGAGTACCGGATACCTACAATACCAGTCCCGCCCGCCGCGAACCCCATTGTATAACTTGGGAAAGGACGCCAGAGAGAAGGAAAGTCCTCTCATACTCGGGGAAACCCGATCTGGCAGTTGTGAAGCAATCACACTGTAAACAAGAACCGACATATAGTAAATTCCAGGGATTGGAAGCCGGAGATGGATCCCGGTTGAACAGCAATACCCGCACTTGATAGCGGTAGGATGACACTCCAACCACGAGGAGGCTACAACTTACAACAGCATGGGGCGACTGCTTAGCAGTCGCGAAACCAGCTAGTCAACCAACAGCAGGAGAAGCACTAACCGTGCAACGGAATGAAAAGGGAGAGTAAAGTAAACCCGAGACAAGTCTACGGGATAGTGATACTTGAATAATACCACCAACGGCATGCCAGCTGACTAAGGACATAGTCAGGAACGGTTAACTCCAAAAACCACAACGCCAATGGTTACAATACCTGGCCAGCATAGCTACACAGCTACAAGAACAAACGGGATATAATCCGATAGGACTACAGGAGTAGTGCCTAAACAAGGTAGGCTCAGTAACACCATAAATGTGTGGGAACGAGCCACAAGGACGACATTAAACCAATAGAATGGGAGTCTCCAAGGATTGGAGAAACATCCCGATTATCAACAATCACGTCAAGATCATTAAGAAGCTACCTAAAGGAGCGAGTATACCGATTGCAGATCAACAAGATCAGAGGAAGGTCAACAAGACTATAAATACAACAAAGAAACCACACCAAGATTGGTATAGGATTATCCAAAAACCACCGTACCACGCACTTGCCACGGCAAGTGCAGTAAAGACAGAATATGTAAGGAACACTAACAGTCACAAGTACATAGTAATGTACGGTAAGTAACGAAAAACCACAGGATCAAACATCCTAAAACTGAAGGAATGGAACCTTGGAAAGGCCTAACGGCCCGACCACTGTATTTAGAACATACCAGTCAGCGAGAGGCTAGACTTGGTCAAGACCTCAAACGTGGCTATGCCATGAGAGATTTCTTTTAACACCGAACCACTGTTTTAAAACCCAAAATTTTCTTTTCAAACCTCAAACCTCTTTTAAAAACCTTGGATTTTAAAACCGAACCAACATGATTATGGAGAGTATCATAGAATGATACAGAGGAGTTGGCAACAGAATACTTCACCTAGGCGTGTGACGAACGCTACGAGTGTACCCGTTACGGGATGTGGGACAACCGCACTCCGAAGGAGCTTGCGGGCCCGACACTAGTTGGGTAAGTGGTAACGTATCACATGGTACCCCACGTATGTATACATGTAGTGTACGACACACGGGAAGTAGTCAGCTCCGTTCTACGGACCATCAGTGAGTTCAAACCAGAACAACTGGACACCTCAGACGATTCAGATCAAGGAACTCAGAAGAACCCATCTGAAGATAAGGAGTAAGAACTAGGAAGTGCAAAAGGCACAGACTAAACAGTATAGACATTGGATATGTCTCAAATAATCTAAGCAATTACCTGACAGCTGGATGGAATGCCCAGCCTAAACACATGAAGGCGAATGCCTAATGTGAACCTAACAATGCTCAACAAACGGGACAGAACTCCCAAGAGCAACCCCAAGATTACCACAAGTACACTCCATCATTGAAGGGGATATCAAACCTAGTCCTAAGCACTAGGAGCAAGTGTAAACAGTCTACCCAAGAACGGGAGACGTTACAACCCAAAAGGGGACGACTCAGCTACAATACCATAAGACGGTATAGAGGACGACACACGTTATAAACATTAGCCGGATGTAACGGCACACCACCAACACCCAGGAGCGACCCTTGAAGGGTGTCTGCGTTAAACAGTCAAGCAACCGTAACGACATGAGCACGGGAGCTAAAACGAACACTCGGTTAGGACACCGAAGGGATTTCACTTTACAGGAAATGCCCTAAAATACTGAGAGGCACCTATTAACACTGATTGCATAAAGGGTCTCCTATGAACGGAAGCGTGATGCCACGACTTACCATGGAGCCCAATAATACCTCCAACCTATGACGGTATACGTGGAGTGGAAACATGTATAAGCCGCTTGCAAAGAGCATAGCTTGCAGCAATACGGCTCAGAAGTTGCAAACCAAATACGTTATATAAACTTAAACAGTTGCAAAACCGGCACCAATTGTTAACAAGACCTACAAGAGATATTGCCTCATACGACAAGAAATCAACAACTGGACCATAAATCCAACCCAACATCCTGAGTGGCTTGTAGTAATGGCCACCTCAGTGTCACTGTCACTAGAGCACCAGTCTAGTATACAGTTGACGGAGTTAAATACCCCTCATGCCTTCTGTAGCAATTGTACACAGAGGCATAAGAATCATGATAATGCCAACAATGGCCTAGTCCACACTTGGACACTACGAGAACCCAAGGGAAAGTACCCCTCGTTAACCGAAGACCACCAAGGTGGTGAAGATGTGAATCCTTAGAAAGGTTTCCATCTATTATAACAGTAAAGCCTACGCATATAGATATTGCCAAGAGGCGATGGAATCAGGAATGAGATTTCCAAACCATTACGACTTAAGGGAGTAAGTATACTCCGCATGCACCCAAGCATGGTGAACCATTACATAAATACTCACATGGTAAACCTTGTCATGAGACCTATGAGTGGCAACAACCTCTCAACCAGAACTTCATTTACCAATGATAGAACGGGACCAGGAAACCCTTGAGTTTCACGGGATGTCCTGGTAAAATACATACAAGCAAAACTACACAGCCAGAGCCTAAACCAATGCTCAGCACCGAAAGACAATAATTAACAAAGCAGTTAATGTGAACGCACACTGAACACCATGAATGATTAACGCTCAAGAGAGCTTATGACCCGATGAGTTATCTCATCCTTGGTCAACCAAGATACTTGGTGAATTGTATCACAATAATGAAAATGATGTGAGGTAAGCCAACCTACACATGAAACCTAGACTGAAATAAAACATCCCACTATGGGAAGATAGTAGTAGTGCGGTATGCTACGACAACCGTCATACACACGAACATGGGAAACCCCAGGGTATTCATACCATAAGGAATGGTGCCAATGACAATGGCAATGAGTAAAGAGAAACATCACAGTAACGGAAACAGTAAAACAATGTTGTAATGAGTAAGAATACGGTGCGCAACAAGCGACCAATATGAGGAGAGTAACAGCTAATGACACGGAGTAGTAAGTACGAAATAACACAAAATATTCTTTCCATCACATAAGTGACTTACTGTCAAGCGTTTACGCCTCTGCACTCTGTATGACTGAGTGTTTTGGTATTGCACTTGTGCAGCTAATGATCTAATGGGATGGCTAGGGATATGGAGAATGTAAACCGTAGTAAACCTTCCTTTTCACCAACAAACATGGCACTAGCCAGTTAAGAAGCTTAAACAAACCGTGGCCTAAGGCCAAAGAAGCACGAAGAGTGTAAACACACTAACAATCAAAGTGTGAATTCCATGGAATAAGGTGAAAGAGACGTAAGAAAGTCACTAGGACCGACGCATAAAGGCAAGGTCATACAAGTAAAGAACACTTGCACTGAACCAGGAAAACTGGTAGAATTCAGAAGCTAGTGACACCGGAGGAAGCACTACAACTAAGTAGTGACTTAACCTCGCCCGACAATAAGTCGGAGGAGCTTAACGAATAATCGTAGTAGAAGCACGAATAGCATGTGCAGAAGATTACCAGAGAGCCGGTTATAAACCTTAAACTCATTGAGTTCAAACACGGTAAAAGAATACCGCATTTGTTATAAACCTTATGCCTATAATAGACGGATAAAAGATGATGCATAGTACATTAAGGATAGCACGAAGGGTAAATAACCCGAGTTATCAGGTCGCACAGCAGAAGCTGGTGGGCCCCAGCTAGTAAGTATAGCAAAATGGCTATTAATGCCTTGAAGCCTAATAGGCTAGAACCGAATTAATGATGAGTTAAATAAACTCATATAGAAATCCTTGGTGCAAAGACTAAACCATTGGTATGGTTAAGACCCTTTGACCAGAGTATATTGTATAATGTACCGTAGTGAAGCTAAACGCTTCAGATTGCCCAAATTGATTAAACCAATGTGTAATAATAATAACATATGGTAGATTACGTGGGCGTAATCCCTTTTAAGGGGGGTAGAGCGAAAACCGCTTAATGTAAGTTTTTATGAATAAAACACTTAAACCGTAATGTGCATAGCACAAATGTGAATCAAATTGATGATTGGTACTATGTTAAACAAACATAAGTACTCATTCATATGTAATTATGGTAACTAGGCATTAAACATGCAAATACCATAGGAGGAACGTACCTATCTTGTAACACCAGTGTAAGAGTATTAGTAAAAGAAAAGTAATGAGTAGTGGACGGAGCTCCACAAGTATTGTAACCTTTGAAGAAGTAGTACAAAAGGAATGAGGATAGTAGATGAATGAAGTTTATGAGTAGTGGAATCGTAAGTAAAATATGTGAAACAATTGAAGCCAACTAAATCTTATAAGTGTAGTATTCCGTAGTTAGAAAATAGGAGATGATGGTGAGTAATGGATGGAAGTAGTGAAGGTTGAGGAAATGAGCATTAGGATTGAACCATGGAGTAAAGCAATTGGGGAAATAGAGTGAGGATGATTGATGGACTGATTCCATCCTTTGGAGATGTATGAATGACTAGGAAGAGTAAAAAGATAAAACATGAAAATAATTGAATTAATTGCTTGTTTGAAACTGATGTGGGAAGTCGAACTTGATCCTGATCAGATCAAGGGAAACCGAACACAAATTGGGGTGGAAAGATAGTTCAACACTGATGCTGATCACATCAGGGTCGAATGATTCTTGAAGCTCCCCTTAAGTGGTCACAAAAATCACACATAGGATAGAAGTAAGGTATATATATATTGGACTTTGGAGTTATGTGTTTTAGAAAATTTTTAATTGGTAGTAGTGAAGTATTTCTCTTACACTGAAGGTTAAGAATTTGTGGGAAGCTTGTACCGGAGAAGATAGTAGTGTAGTATGTTGTATTATTCCAAGGGCAGCGGGACATAGAGGAGTCCCGTGTCTAGATGACCAGAGTGCCTGCGGGATTGTATGTGTATTGCATTGCTTTGGGGGATAGCTTTGCACTGTATGTACGTATAAATGTGGTAATGAGGAACCGGATGGTAAGTAGTAATATGGATTGGAATAGGTATTGTACATTGGTATGGTATGGGAAGGAGAAACCTGGAGTAACGAGTCTGGAATTGTAAGGAGGAGGAATGTATGGCTTTGGTATTAGGCAAGTATAAATGAGTAAGTACAGTAATCCCATAACCTCGAACAACTTTGAGGACAAAGTTCTTAAGGGGGGTAGATTGAAATACCCCGAACTTAAATATAGGGATTAAGATTAACCTAATACGTAATTAAAGGCTAATAATGCCTAAGTAATATTGGTAAGGAAAAATAAATCCAAAAGAAATAAGGAAACACTTTAAAAGTGAAAAACGCTAAATAAGCGTTAAATAACCATAGGAGGTATGAGACCTCGGTTAGCGTGTTCTAAGGATTCTAAAGGCTTAATTAAGTCTAAATAAATATGAGGGAACAAATCCCGAAGAAAACGGATCCTTAGAATGGATTAAAATCACTAATGATCATTAAAGCGCGTTTTTCGAGGTAACCGGGAAAACGTGTCTTTAAGCGGGTCAAATAGACTCGTAACAATTTTGGTCAACTAAATAATCATTAATAAATATTAGTGAAGCTGTAGGACCAATAAAATCAATAAAACGAGAGATTAGTAAAAACTGTCAAAAACAGGAAGTTGTGGGGTAGAAATATAAATAGACCAAACTTATGTGTCCATTTTGAAAATAAAAAGTAAAAGTGATTGTGTGTGTGTGGTGTCCGATTTGGACCCCCTCACACCCCTCTCTCACACTCTATTAATTCTCCCTTACTCAAAAACAAAAAAATAATAAAACTACTACTCTACTTTATTACTCTCACACTCACACACAATTCTCTCCTATCCCTCATTCCCTCTCTCACGTGAACACCCCTCACCAGCACCCTCCTCTCTTCCTCCTTCTTCTTCATCGATTTCCATGGAGGAATGAGAACAAACACAAAAACTAGCACTTCTCTCCTCTTGTTACTCTAGTAAACCTCTTCCAAAAATTATAAAAACACCACCATTGGAATCCTCTCCTCAAGAGCTACCTTTCTATCTTTTCAAAAATCAAAAACAACAACTTTCATCTCCATGGGTATGGAGCATTTGGAGCTTCAACACCACCATTAGAAGGCCCTCCTTCTCCTTGTTCTATTAAGCCGGTTTTGGCATTTTGAAAGGTGGGAAAGATTATTCTTGAGCTACTCCAAGTGTTTTATAAACCCTTGCAAGGTAACGAAACTCCTAAACCCTAGAATGTACATTAAAAACCTAAATAAGATTTAGTGTAAATTTTAGTATTGAAGCATGTATATAAACGTTGGTAGTGTTAGAGGAATTGGGACTTCAAAACCGGTAGAGAAGAGAGAGAGGAGGAAGGAGAAAGAAGAAAGAAGCTTGTGAAATAACAAGGTAATATACTTGTCCTTGTGTAGTCTTGTAAATGAGTATGTAACAGATTTTTAAGAATGGAAATGTGTATTGTAAAATGGTAATGCACTAGTGGTATAATGTAAGAGGATATAAGTATTTTGAAGCTTTAAAAGATGTGTAAAACTTGTTGAAAACGATTGGGAGTTAGTGGTTGAGTGCAGGAATTTTTATGAGTGTTTTAGTATTGGTATAATGTATGGGAGCTTGTATTTTGGTGTTGTATATAAACAGGTGAATTGAGTAATGAGATGTGAGTAAAACAGTGTGGTGAGTGTATAAAATTATAGGGGAGACTATGGCAAAATTTGCCTAGGATTAGAACACTTAGAGAATTAAAACTAGGTGACTAATGTGAGTGTGTAACAGTTTTCGATTAAGGAAAACAGAGGGTAAGTTGAGAGAGATGAATAATGTATTCTAATACATTAGGGTGTTAGAAATGCCAATAGAAGAGGGAGATGTAGAAGGGGAGTGTAAGTGTGAAAATCTGTAGCAAAAGGGTATAAGAAGTATGGAGAAGTTAGGAAAGGTTAGTGTGTAAGAATTGGTAAAAAGGAGAGTTGGACTTGGGTATAGATATTGTAGTTGCTTGGAAATGAATTGGAATGGTAAGATAGCATTAGGAGAGGGAACTATGTATGGGGAAATAGGAACCCAAAATCTGTAGCAAAAACTACTTGGAGGAACTATTGTAAGTGTTGAAAGGAAGTAAGGAATTGTGTAAGTTGTTTAATGGATTTAGTAATGGATTTGGTGGATGGGCTAAGGAGTATTAGGGGGTTTAAATTGTGTAAAAACATGTTAGGATGTATGTAGGAAGATTGGGGAAACAATGGGTGAAATTGGAATCGAAAATAAGGTCTGTAGCAACATTCTGCTACCGACCGACCCAGAGTCTGGGTGGACCGTGGGTCGGTCGGAGCTTAAGAAACGAAAATAAATCTTTCGGGAGTGGACCGACCCAGGAGCCGTGGGTCGGACGTGGGTCGGTCGGACTCGAATTTTCTGTTGTCGAAGTTTCGCACTTCGACCGACCCAGAGGTGGGTCGGTCGGTGGTCGGTCGGAGCTTGGACAACAGACCCGAAACTCTCGGCAATGGACCGACCCAGAGGTGTATGGGTCGGTCGGAATAGTTCTGGGTCGGTCGGGAGAAATTTCAGAGAACGAAACTTACTGGAATGGACCGACCCAGGGTTGGGTCGGTCGGTGGGTCGGTCGACCCATAACTTACAAAAAAAAACTAAATGATTGTAACTAGTGTATATGTTATATATATGTATATACCCACCTATACATATGTACATGTATATGTAAGTAAGTAAACCTAAGTTAAGTAAGGAAGTAAAAACTTAAAGTAAAGAAAAGTAAATAAGTAATGTGTAAGTATAAGAAGTGTGAGGACATAGTAAGTACGAATTAAGTAATAATAGTTAGATTAATCGTTTGAATGTATGTATATCATAGGATTTGAATTGTGAATACCGGAGGGACGTTGGGATACAATACAACGTGAAAGGTATGATTTCTTCATGCCCTGTATCCTAATCTGGTTACCCGATTTTGTGCTTATTTGACCACCTAATAAGATAAATGCACGAACCGGATTATATTGCACTACTTGTGCTTGTTTACATTGTTCTCGATACTCGTCTTGAACAATAGTTTGTATAATTCATGAAATATATGAATGATGATGATGTGTATTGTATTCTGTAGTGTACTTGTATATTGTAATGTATCTGTATAATGTAAGTGTATATGGGTATTGTAGTATTGTGGCCTGGATGTTGACTTGTGCTATTCCTAACCCTCTAACTCCTAACTTAAGTGAGTAAATTGGAATGAGTACAATTCCGATATAGCTTCGGCCACGCGTGAGGATGCGGAGTCACAAGAGGTTGGCGCAATTCCTGACTCTTAACTGGTCCGCGGCCCAAATCCCTTAATGGGTAGCATCCGGATTAGTGAGTCAAGTAAATCCCGGAGGTGGGACGGTGTAGTCCCCAGGGCCGGAGGTCCCGACGACTTAACTTGAGTAAGAGTAAGAGTAAGTAAGTGTATGAGTATGAGAATGAGTATGTATGCGTATGTATGAAGTAATGAGTAAAAGAGTAATCTCCACCCGATTAACCCGGGTGGACCAATGAAGCTAACCGTATTGTAAATTGTGTATGTATTGGGTATATGTATTCGGAAGGAGGTAAGTATATTTGATGGTTATATTGTATTCCTTGTATGTAATGAAGCGTATGTGTGTATGCTTGCGTAAGTATTCATGTATTTTGTATAAGAGCATGTATGCATGTATGTTGTGTGAAAATCAACCGCATGTATTCGACCAAGTGGTCGGCGTACCCTCACTAGTACGCGGGGTATGCGGTCATCATGCTCGGCGAAAGCTGACCCCTTCGGGGGACATTTTTTAGTGTGCAGGTACCCGAAGCGAATGTGGTCAAGGCACGAGACCGGCGACTACATTGGGTAGTAGTAGCAGAATGTAGAGGTGTATTAACTAGCACACCCCTTGTATTTAGAAAGTAATGTAGTAGCGAGGAATGGGTAGTAAGTAGTCTCTTAGTGAGTATGTGTGAACTTGAAGAGGTATTAACTTGTATAAGGAACCTAGTAAACTCGGTATGTAGATTATATTGTATGGTACTTGGAGTATTGTATTGAATGCAGATTGTAGTAGATTGGTAAGTGGAGAATGTATTGTAGATTTGTAGTACTCGGGATTCCGGTCCATCAGACCGATGCTGTATGTAGAAGCAGTAGCCTTGTTAGTCACGTGGGTGACTAACGGCATTGTATCACCCATTGTATGTAAGTATATATCCGCTGCGAGTATCTGATGAGTAAGGAGATTGGACGCTAATGATTGTATTATAGTAGGGGTGTTACAAAAAGTGGTATCAGAGCGAAGTATCGCTCTGATGACTGGAAATACCGAGTTAGGAATACCGAGTTAGGAATTAGAAGCTTAGGGCTAAGGGCTGAGTGTTAGCATTAGAGATGCTAGTTAGGAACTACCGGTGAGTACCGGATACCTACAATACCAGTCCCGCCCGCCGCGAACCCCATTGTATAACTTGGGAAAGGACGCCAGAGAGAAGGAAAGTCCTCTCATACTCGGGGAAACCCGATCTGGCAGTTGTGAAGCAATCACACTGTAAACAAGAACCGACATATAGTAAATTCCAGGGATTGGAAGCCCGGAGATGGATCCCGGTTGAACAGCAATACCCGCACTTGATAGCGGTAGGATGAACACTCCAACCACGAGGAGGCTACAACTTACAACAGCATGGGGCGACTGCTTAGCAGTCGCGAAACCTAGCTAGTCAACCAACAGCAGGAAGAAGCACTAACCGTGCAACGGAATGAAAAGGGAGCAGTAAGAACCCGAGACACGAGTCTACGGGATAGTGTACTTGAATAATACCACCAACGGTATGCAGCTGACTAAGGACATAGTCAGGAAGGTTAACTCCAAAAACCCACGCCAATGAGGTTACAATACCTGGCCATAGCTTACAAGCTACAAGAACATCACGGGATATAATCCAATAGGACTACAGGAGTAGTGCCTAAACAAGGTAGGCTCAGTAACACCATAAATGTGGGAACGAGCCACAAGGACGACATTAAACCAATAGAATGGGAGTCTCCAAGGATTGGAGAAACATCCCGATTATCAACAATCACGTCAAGATCATTAAGAAGCTACCTAAAGGAGCGAGTATACCGATTGCAGTCAACAAGATCAGAGGGAAGGTCAACAAGACTATAAATACAAGCAGAAACCACACCAAGATTGGTATAGGATTATCCAAAAACCACCGATACCGCGCACTTGCCAGGCAAGTGCAGTAAAGACAGAATATGTAAGGAAACTAACACGTCACAAGTACATAGTAATGTACGGTGCAGTAACGAAAAACCACAGGATCAAACATCCTAAAACTGAAGGAATGGAACTTGGAAAGGCCTAACGGCCCGACCACTGTATTTAGAACATACCAGTCAGCGAGAGGCTAGACTTGGTCAAGACCTCAAACGTGGCTATGCCATGAGAGATTTCTTTTAACACCGAACCACTGTTTTAAACCCAAAATTTTCTTTTCAAACCTCAAACCTCTTTTAAAAACCTTGGATTTTAAAACCGAACCAACATGATTATGGAGAGTATCATAGAATGATACAGGAGGAGTTGGCAACAGAATACTTCACCTAGGCGTGTGACGAACGCTACGAGTGTACCCGTTACGGGATGTGGGACAACCGCACTCCGAAGGAGCTTGCGGGCCCGACACATAGTTGGGTAAGTGGTAACGTATCAACATGGTACCCCACGTATGTATACATGTAGTGTACGACACACGGGAAGTAGTCAGCTCCGTTCTACGGACCATCAGTGAGTTCAAACCAGAACAACTGGACATCTCAGACGATCAAGGATCAAGGGACTCAGAAGACCCATCTGAAGATAAGGAGTAAGAACTAGGTAGTGCAAAAGGCACAGACTAAACAGTATAGACATTGGATATGTCTCAAATAATCTAAGCAATTACCTGACAGCTGGATGGAATGCCCAGCTAAACACATGAAGGCGAATGCCTAATGTGAACCTAACAATGCTCAACAAACGGGACAGAACTCCCAAGAGCAACCCCAAGATTACCACAAGTACACTCCATCATTGAAGGGGATATCAAACCTAGTCCTAAGCACTAGGAGCAAGTGTAAACAGTCTACCCAAGAACGGGAGACGTTACAACCCAAAAGGGGACGACTCAGCTACAATACCATAAGACGGTATAGAGGACGACACACGTTATAAACATTAGCCGGATGTAACGGCAAGCCACCAACACCCAGGAGCGACCCTTGAAGGGTGTCTGCGTTAATACAGTCAAGCAACCGTAACGACATGAGCACGGGAGCTAAAACGAACACTCGGTTAGGACACCGAAGGGATTTCACTTACAGGAAATGCCCTAAAATACTGAGAGGCACCTATTAACACCTGATTGCATAAAGGGTCTCCTATGAACGGAAGCGTGATGCCACGACTTACCATGGAGCCCAATAATACCTCCAACCTATGACGGTATACGTGGAGTGGAAACATGTATAAGCTGCCTGCAAAGAGCATAGCTTGCAGCAATACGGCTCAGAAGTTGAAACCAAATACGTTATATAAACTTAAACGGTTGCAAAACCGGCACCAATTGTTAACAAGACCTACAAGAGATATTGCCTCATACGACAAGAAATCAACAACTGGACCATAAATCCAACCCAACATCCTGAGTGGCTTGTAGTAATGGCCACCTCAGTGTCACTGTCACTAGAGCACCAGTCTAGTATACAGTTGACGGAGTTAAATACCCCTCATGCCTTCTGTAGCAATTGTACACAGAGGCATAAGAATCATGATAATGCCAACAATGGCCTAGTCCACACTTGGACACTACGAGAACCCAAGGGAAAGTACCCCTCGTTAACCGAAGACCACCAAGGTGGTGAAGATGTGAATCCTTAGAAAGGTTTCCATCTATTATAACAGTAAAGCCTACGCATATAGATATTGCCAAGAGGCGATGGAATCAGGAAATGAGATTTCCAAACCATTACGACTTAAGGGGTAAGTAGTATACTCCGCATGCACCCAAGCATGTGGTGAACCATTACATAAATACTCACATGGTAAACCTTGTCATGAGACCTATGAGTGGCAACAACCTCTCAACCAGAACTTCATTTACCAATGATAGAACGGGACCAGGAAACCCTTGGAGTTTCACGGGATGTCCTGGTAAAATACATACAAGCAAAACTACACAGCCAGAGCCTAAACCAATGCTCAGCACCGAAAGACAATAATTAACAAAGCAGTTAATGTGAACGCACACTGAACACCATGAATGATTAACGCTCAAGAGAGCTTATGACCCGATGAGTTATCTCATCCTTGGTCAACCAAGATACTTGGTGAATTGTATCACAATAATGAAAATGATGTGAGGTAAGCCAACCTACATGAAACCTAGACTGAAATAAAACATCCCACTATGGGAAGATAGTAGTAGTGCGGTATGCTACGACAACCGTCATACACACGAACATGGGAAACCCCAGGGTATTCATACCATAAGGGAATGGTGCCAATGACAATGGCAATGAGTAAAGAGAAACATCACAGTAACGGAAACAGTAAAAACAATGTTGTATAATGAGTAAGAATACGGTGCGCAACAAGCGACCAATATGAGGAAGTAACAGATAATGACACGGAGTATAAGTACGAAATAACAGGCAGAAATATTCTTTCCATCACATAAGTGACTTACTGTCAAGCGTTTACGCCTCTGCACTCTGTATGACTGAGTGTTTTGGTATTGCACTTGTGCAGCTAATGATCTAATAGGATGGCTAGGGATATGGAGAATGTAAACCGTAGTAAATCCTTTTCACCAACAAACATGGCATGAGCCAGCTAAGGAAGCTTGGCAACAAACCGTGTGGCCTAAGGCCAAAGAAGCACGAAGAGTGTAAACACTAACAATCATAAGATGTGAATTCCACTGGAATAAAAGGTGAAAGGAGACTTAAGAAAGTCATTAGGACCGACGCATATTAAGGCAAGGTCATACAAGTAAAGAACACTTGCACTGAACCAGGAAAACTGGTAGAATTCAGAAGCTAGTGACACCGGAGGAAGCACTACAACTAAGTAGTGACTTAACCTCGCCCGACAATAAGTCGGAGGAGCTTAACGAATAATCGTAGAAGCACGAATAGCATGTGCAGAAGATTACCAGAGAGCCGGTTATAAACCTTAAACTCATTGAGTTCAAACACGGTAAAAGAATACCGCATTTGTTATAAACCTTATGCCTATAATAGACGGATAAAAGATGATGCATAGTACATTAAGGATAGCACGAAGGGTAAATAACCCGAGTTATCAGGTCGCACAGCAGAAGCTGTGGGCCCCAGCTAGTAAGTATAGCAAAATGGCTATTAATGCCTTGAAGCCTAATAGGCTAGAACCGAATTAATGATGAGTTAAATAAACTCATATAGAAATCCTTGGTGCAAAGACTAAACCATTGGTATGGTTAAGACCCTTTGACCAGAGTATATTGTATAATGTACCGTAGTGAAGCTAAACGCTTCAGATTGCCCAAATTGATTAAACCAATGTGTAATAATAATAACATATGGTAGATTACGTGGGCGTAATCCCTTTTAAGGGGGGTAGAGCGAAAACCGCTTAATGTAAGTTTTTATGAATAAAACACTTAAACCGTAATGTGCATAGCACAAATGTGAATCAAATTGATGATTGGTACTATGTTAAACAAACATAAGTACTCATTCATATTGTAATTATGGTAACTAGGCATTAAACATGCAAATACCATAGGAGGAACGTACCTATCTTGTAACACCAGTGTAAGAGTATTAGTAAAAGAAAAGTAATGAGTAGTGGACGGAGCTCCACAAGTATTGTAACCTTTGAAGAAGTAGTACAAAAGGAATGAGGATAGTAGATGAATGAAGTTTATGAGTAGTGGAATCGTAAGTAAAATATGTGAAACAATTGAAGCCAACTAAATCTTATAAGTGTAGTATTCCGTAGTTAGAAAATAGGAGATGATGGTGAGTAATGGATGGAAGTAGTGAAGGTTGAGGAAATGAGCATTAGGATTGAACCATGGAGTAAAGCAATTGGGGAAATAGAGTGAGGATGATTGATGGACTGATTCCATCCTTTGGAGATGTATGAATGACTAGGAAGAGTAAAAAGATAAAACATGAAAATAATTGAATTAATTGCTTGTTTGAAACTGATGGGAAGTCGAACTTGATCCTGATCAGATCAAGGGAAACCGAACACAAATTGGGGTGGAAAGATAGTTCAACACTGATGCTGATCACATCAGGGTCGAATGATTCTTGAAGCTCCCCTTAAGTGGTCACAAAAATCACACATAGGATAGAAGTAAGGTATATATATTGGACTTTGGAGTTATGTGTTTTAGAAAATTTTTAATTGGTAGTAGTGAAGTATTTCTTTACACTGAAGGTTAAGAATTTGTGGGAAGCTTGTACCGGAGAAGATAGTAGTGTAGTATGTTGTTATTCCAAGGGCAGCGGGACATAGAGGAGTCCCGTGTCTAGATGACCAGAGTGCCTGCGGGATTGTATGTGTATTGCATTGCTTTGGGGGATAGCTTTGCACTGTATGTACGTATAAATGTGGTAATGAGGAACCGGATGGTAAGTAGTAATATGGATTGGAATAGGTATTGTACATTGGTATGGTATGGGAAGGAGAAACCTGGAGTAACGAGTCTGGAATTGTAAGGAGGAGGAATGTATGGCTTTGGTATTAGGCAAGTATAAATGAGTAAGTACAGTAATCCCATAACCTCGAACACTTTGAGGACAAAGTTCTTAAGGGGGGTAGATTGAAATACCCCGAACTTAAATATAGGGATTAAGATTAACCTAATACGTAATTAAAGGCTAATAATGCCTAAGTAATATTGGTAAGGAAAAATAAATCCAAAAGAAATAAGGAAACACTTTAAAAGTGAAAAACGCTAAATAAGCGTTAAATAACCATAGGAGGTATGAGACCTCGGTTAGCGTGTTCTAAGGATTCTAAAGGCTTAATTAAGTCTAAATAAATATGAGGGAACAAATCCCGAAGAAAACGGATCCTTAGAATGGATTAAAATCACTAATGATCATTAAAGCGCGTTTTTCGAGGTAACCGGGAAAACGTGTCTTTAAGCGGGTCAAATAGACTCGTAACAATTTTGGTCAACTAAATAATCATTAATAAATATTAGTGAAGCTGTAGGACCAATAAAATCAATAAAACGAGAGATTAGTAAAAACTGTCAAAAACAGGAAGTTGTGGGGTAGAAATATAAATAGACCAAACTTATGTGTCCATTTTGAAAATAAAAAGTAAAAGTGATTGTGTGTGTGTGCTGTGTCCGATTTGGACCCCCTCACACCCTCTCTCACACTCTATTAATTCTCCCTTACTACAAAAACAACAAAAAAAAAAACTACTACTCTACTTTATTACTCTCACACTCACACACAATTCTCTCTCCTATCCCTCATTCCCTCTCTCACGTGAACACCCCTCACCAGCACCTCTCCTTCTTCCTCCTTCTTCTTCATCGATTTCCATGGAGGAATGAGAACAAACACAAAAACTAGCACTTCTCTCCTCTTGTTACTCTAGTAAACCTCTTCCAAAATTATAAAAACACCACCATTGGAATCCTCTCCTCAAGAGCTACCTTTCTATCTTTTCAAAAATCAAAAACAACAACTTTCATCTCCATGGGTATGGAGCATTTGGAGCTTCAACACCACCATTAGAAGGCCTCCTTCTCCTTGTTCTATTAAGCCGGTTGGCATTGAAAGGTGGGAAAGATTATTCTTGAGCTACTCCAAGTGTTTTATAAACCCTTGCAAGGTAACGAAACTCCTAAACCCTAGAATGTACATTAAAAACCTAAATAAGATTTAGTGTAAATTTTAGTATTGAAGCATGTATATAAACGTTGGTAGTGTTAGAGGAATTGGGACTTCAAAAACCGGTAGAGAAAGAGGAAGGAGAAAGAAGAAAGAAGAAGCTTGTGAATAACAAGGTAAATACTTGTCCTTGTGTAGTCTTGTAAATGAGTATGTCAACAGATTTTTAAATGGAAATGTGTATTGTAAAATGGTAATGCACTGTGGTATAATGTGTAAGGGATATAGTATTTTGAAGCTTAAAAGATGTGTAAAACTTGTTGAAAAACAGATTGGGAGTTAGTGGTTGAGTGCAGGGAATTTTATGAGTGTTTTAGTATTGGTATAATGTATGGGAGCTTGTATTTTGGTGTTGTATATAAACAGGTGATTGAGTATGAGTGAGTAAAACAGTGGTGAGTGTATAAAATTATAGGGAGACTATGGCAAATTTGCCTGGATTAGAACACTTAGAGAATTAAAACTAGGTGACTAATGTGGTGTGTAACAGTTTCGATTAAGGAAAACAGAGGGTAAGTTGAGCGAGATGAATAATGTATTCTAATACATAGGGTGTGAAATGCCAATAAGAGGGAGATGTAGAAGGGGAGTGTAAGTGTGAAAATCTGTAGCAAAAGGGTTAAGAATGTATGGAGAAGTTAGGAAAGGTTAGGTGTAAGAATTGGTAAAAGGAGAGTTGGACTTGGGTATAGATATTGTAGTTGCTTGGAAATGAATTGGAATGGTAAGATAGCTTAGGAGAGGGAACTATGTATGGGGAATAGGAACCCAAAATCTGTAGCAAAAACTAACTTGGAGGAACTATTGTAAGTGTTGAAAGGAAGTAAGGAATTGTGTAAGTTGTTTAATGGATTTAGTAATGGATTTGGTGGATGGGCCTAAGGAGTATTAGGGGGTTTAAATTGTGTAAAAACATGTTAGGATGTAGTAGGAAGATTGGGGAAACAAGGTGAAATTGGAATCGAAAATAAGGTCTGTAGCAACATTCTGCTACGACAGACCCAGAGTCTGGGTCGGGACCGTGGGTCGGTCGGAGCTTAAGAAACGAAAATAAATCTTTCGGGAGTGGACCGACCCAGGAGCCGTGGGTCGGACGTGGGTCTGTCGGACTCGAATTTTCTGTTGTCGAAGTTTCGCACTTCGACCGACCAGAGGTGGGTCGGTCGGTGGTCGGTCGGAGCTTGGACAACAGACCCGAAACTCTCGGCAATGGACCGACCCAGAGGTGTATGGGTCGGTCGGAATAGTTCTGGGTCGTCGGGAGAATTTCAGAGAACGAAACTTACGGAATGGACCGACCCAGGGTTGGGTCGGCGGTCGGTGGGTCGGTCGACCCATAACTTACAAAAAAAAACTAAATGATGTAATAGTGTATATGTGTATAATATGTATACCACCTATACATATGTACATGTATGTAAGTAAGTAAACCTAAGTTAAGTAAGGAAGTAAACTTAAAGTAAAGAAGTAAATACGTAATGGTAAGTATAAGAAGTGTGAGGACATAGTAAGTACGAATTAAGTAATAATAGTTAGATTAATCGTTTGAATGTATGTATATCATAGGATTTGAATTGTGAATACCGGAGGGACGTTGGGATACAATACAACGGTGAAAGGTATGATTTCTTCATGCCCTGTATCCTAATCTGGTTACCGATTGTGTGCTTATTTGACCACCTAATAAGATAAATGCACGAACCGGATTATATTGCACTTACTTGTGCTTGTTTACATTGTTCTCGATACTCGTCTTGAACAATAGTTTGTATAATTCATGAAATATATGAATGATGATGATGTGTATTGTATTCTGTAGTGTACTTGTATTTGTAATGTATCTGTATAATGTAAGTGTATATGGGTATTGTAGTTTGTGGCCTGGATGTTGACTTGTGCTAATTCCTAACCCTCTAACTCCTAACTTAAGTGAGTAAATTGGAATGAGTACAAGCCGATATAGCTTCGGCCACGCGTGAGGATGCGGAGTCACAAGAGGTTGGCTGCAATTCTGACTCTTAAACTGGTCCGCGGCCCAAATCCCTTAAATGGTAGCATCCCTGGATTAGTGAGTCAAGTAAATCCCGGAGGTGGGACGGTGTAGTCCCCAGGGCCGGAGTCCCGACGACTTAACTTGAGTAAGAGTAAGAGTAAGTAAGTGTGTATGAGTTGAGAATGAGTATGTATGCGTATGTAGAAGTAATGAGTAAAAGAGTAACCTCCACCCGATTAACCGGGTGGACCAATGAAGCTAACCCGTATTGTAAATTGTGTATGTATGGGTATATGTATTCGGAGGAGGTAAGTATATATTTGATGGTTATATTGTATTCCTTGTATGTAATGAAGCGTATGTGTATGCTGCGTAAGTATTCATGTATTGTGTATAAGAGCATGTATGCATGTATGTTGTGTGAAAAATCAACCGCATGTATCGACCAAGTGGTCGGCGTACCCTCACTAGTACGCGGGGTATGCGGTTATCATGCTCGGCGAAAGCTGACCCCTTCGGGGGACATTTTTTAGTGTGCAGGTACCCGAAGCGAATGTGGTCAAGGCACGAGACCGGCGACTACATTGGGTAGTAGTAGCAGAATGTAGAGGTGTATTAACTAGCACACCCCTTGTATTTAGAAGTAATGTAGTAGCGAGGAATGGGTAGTAAGTAGTCTCTTAGTGAGTATGTGTGAACTTGAAGAGGTATTATACTTGTATAAGGAACCTAGTAAACTCGGTATGTAGATTATATTGTATGGTACTTGGAGTATTGTATTGAATGCAGATTGTAGTAGTATTGGTAAGTGGAGAATGTATTGAGATTGTAGTATGTACTCGGGATTCCGGTCCATCAGACCGATGCTGTATGTAGAAGCAGTAGCCTTGTTAGTCACGTGGGTGACTAACGGCATTGTATCACCCATTGTATGTAAGTTATATCCGCTGCGAGTATCTGATGAGTAAGGAGATTGGACGCTAATGATTGTATTAATAGTAGGGGTGTTACAAAAAGTGGTATCAGAGCGAAGTATCGCTCTGATGACTGGAAATACCGAGTTAGGAATACCGAGTTAGGAATTAGAAGCTTAGGGCTAAGGGCTGAGTGTTAGCATTAGAGATGTGCTAGTTAGGAACTACCGGTGAGTACCGGATACCTACAATACCAGTCCCGCCCGCCGCAACCCCATTGTATAACTTGGGAAAGGACGCCAGAGAGAAGGAAAGTCCTCTCATACTCGGGGAAACCCGATCTGGCAGTTGTGAAGCAATCACACTGTAAACAAGACCGACATATAGTAAATTCCAGGGATTGGAAGCCCGGAGATGGATCCCGGTTGAACAGCAATACCCGCACTTGATAGCGGTAGGATGAACACTCCAACCACGAGGAGGCTACAACTTACAACAACAGCATGGGGCGACGTGCTTAGCAGTCGCGAAACCTAGCTAGTCAACCAACAGCAGGAAAAGCACTAACCGTGCAACGGAATGAAAAGGGAGCAGTAATGGAACCCGAGACACAGTCTACGGGATAGTGATACTTGAATAATACCACCAACGGCATGCCAGCTGACTAAGGACATAGTCGGAACGTTAACTCCAAAACAACGCCAATGAGGTTACAATACCTGGCCAGCATAGCTTACACAGCTACAAGAACATCTAGGGATATAATCCGATAGGACTACAGAGTAGTGCCTAAACAAGGTAGGCTCAGTAACACCACAAATGTGTGGGAACGAGCCACAAGGACGACATTAAACCAAATAAATGGGAGTCTCCAAGGATTGGAGAAACATCCCGATTATCAACAATCACGTCAGATCATTAAGAAGCTACCTAAAGGAGCGAGTATACCATTGCAGATCAACAAGATCAAGGAAAGGTCAACAAGACTAAAATACACAAAACCACACCAAGATTGGTATAGGATTACCAAAAAACCACCGATACCACGCACTTGCCACGGCAAGTGCAGTAAAGACAGAATATGTAAAGGAACACTAACATCACAAGTACATAGTAATGTACGGTGGCAGTAACGAAATAACCACAGGATCAAACATCCTAAAACTGAAGGAATGGAACTTTGGAAAGGCCTAACGGCCCGACCACTGTATTTAGAACATACCAGTCAGCGAGAGGCTAGACTTGGTCAAGACCTCAAACGTGGCTATGCCATGAGAGATTTCTTTTACACCGAACCATTGTTTTAAAACCCAAGAATTTTCCTTTCAAACCACCTTCTTTTAAAAACCTTGGATTTTAAAACCGAACCAACATGATTATGGAGAGTATCATAGAATGATACAGGAGGAGTTGGCAACAGAATACTTCACCTAGGCGTGTGACGAACGCTACGAGTGTACCCGTTACGGGATGTGGGACAACCGCACTCCGAAGGAGCTTGCGGGCCTGACACGTAGTTGGGTAAGTGGTAACGTATCAACATGGTACCCCACGTATGTATACATGTAGTGTACGACACACGGGAAGTAGTCAGCTCCGTTCTACGGACCATCAGTGAGTTCAAACCAGAACAACTGGACACCTCAGACGATCAAGGAACTCAGAGACCATCTGAAGATAAGGAGTAAGAACTAGGAAGTGCAAAAGCACAGACTAAACAGTATAGACATTGGATATGTCTCAATAATCTAAGCAATTACCTGACAGCTGGATGGAATGCCCAGCCTAAACACATGAAGGCGAATGCCTAATGTGAACCTAACAATGCTCAACAAACGGGACAGAACTCCCAAGAGCAACCCCAAGATTACCACAAGTACACTCCATCATTGAAGGGGATATCAAACCTAGTCCTAAGCACTAGGAGCAAGTGTAAACAGTCTACCCAAGAACGGGAGACGTTACAACCCAAAAGGGGACGACTCAGCTACAATACCATAAGACGGTATAGAGGACGACACACGTTATAAACATTAGCCGGATGTAACGGCACAACCACCAACACCCAGGAGCGACCCTTGAAGGGTGTCTGCGTTAATAACAGTCAAGCAACCGTAACGACATGAGCACGGGAGCTAAAACGAACACTCGGTTAGGACACCGAAGGGATTTCACTTTACAGGAAATGCCCTAAAATACTGAGAGGCACCTATTAACACCTGATTGCATAAAGGGTCTCCTATGAACGGAAGCGTGATGCCACGACTTACCATGGAGCCAATAATACCTCCAACCTATGACGGTATACAGTGGAAACATGTATAAGCCGCTTGCAAAGAGCATAGCTTGCAGCAATACGGCTCAGAAGTTGTAAACCAGATACGTTATATAAACTTAAACGGTTGCAAAACCGGCACCAATTGTTAACAAGACCTACAAGAGATATTGCCTCATACGACAAGAAATCAACAACTGGACCATAAATCCAACCCAACATCCTGAGTGGCTTGTAGTAATGGCCACCTCAGTGTCACTGTCACTAGAGCACCAGTCTAGTATACAGTTGACGGAGTTAATACCCCTCATGCCTTCTGTAGCAATTGTACACAGAGGCATAAGAATCATGATAATGCCAACAATGGCCTAGTCCACACTTGGACACTACGAGAACCCAAGGGAAAGTACCCCTCGTTAACCGAAGACCACCAAGGTGGTGAAGATGTGAATCCTTAGAAAGGTTTCCATCTATTATAACAGTAAAGCCTACGCATATAGATATTGCCAAGAGGCGATGGAATCAG
Source organism: Limonium bicolor (assembly GCA_023374045.1). Classification (NCBI taxonomy): domain Eukaryota; kingdom Viridiplantae; phylum Streptophyta; class Magnoliopsida; order Caryophyllales; family Plumbaginaceae; genus Limonium; species Limonium bicolor. The sequence continues at coordinate 68,190,756 of CM041783.1, forward strand.
GAAATGAGATTTCCAAACCATTACGACTTAAGGGAGTAAGTATACTCCGCATGCACCCAAGCATGTGGTGAACCATTACATAAATACTCACATGGTAAACCTTGTCATGAGACCTATGAGTGGCAACAACCTCTCAACCAGAACTTCATTTACCAATGATAGAACGGGACCAGGAAACCCTTGGAGTTTCACGGGATGTCCTGGTAAAATACATACAAGCAAAACTACACAGCCAGAGCCTAAACCAATGCTCAGCACCGAAAGACTAATTAACAAAGCAGTTAATGTGAACGCACACTGAACACCATGAATGATTAACGCTCAAGAGAGCTTATGACCCGATGAGTTATCTCATCCTTGGTCAACCAAGATACTTGGTGAATTGTATCACAATAATGAAAATGATGTGAGGTAAGCCAACCTACACATGAAACCTAGACTGAAATAAAACATCCCACTATGGGAAGATAGTAGTAGTGCGGTATGCTACGACAACCGTCATACACACGAACATGGAAACCCCAGGTATTCATACCATAAGGAATGGTGCCAATGACAATGGCAATGAGTAAAGAGAAACTATCACAGTAACGAAACAGTAAAACAATGTTGTATATGAGTAAGAACGGTGCGCAACAAGCACGACTATGAGGAAGTAACAAATACACGAGTATAAGTACGAATAACACAAAATATTCTTTCCTATCACATAAGTGACTTACTGTCAAGCGTTTACGCCTCTGCACTCTGTATGACTGAGTGTTTTGGTATTGCACTTGTGCAGCTAATGATCTAATGGATGGCTAGGGATATGGAGAATGTAAACCGTAGTAAACCTCCTTTTCACCAACAAACATGGCATGCCAGTAAGCAAGCTTCAACAAACCGTGTGCCTAAGGCCAAAGAAGCACGAAGAGTGTACACACTAACAATCACAAAGTGAATTCCAATGGAATGAAGTGAAAAGAGACGTTAGAAAGTCACTAGGACCGACGCATAGAGGCAAGGTCATACAAGTAAAGAACACTTGCACTGAACCAGGAAAACTGGTAGAATTCAGAAGCTAGTGACACCGGAGGAAGCACTACAACTAAGTAGTGACTTAACCTCGCCCGACAATAAGTCGGAGGAGCTTAACGAATAATCGTAGAAGCACGAATAGCATGTGCAGAAGATTACCAGAGAGCCGGTTATAAACCTTAAACTCATTGAGTTCAAACACGGTAAAAGAATACCGCATTTGTTATAAACCTTATGCCTATAATAGACGGATAAAAGATGATGCATAGTACATTAAGGATAGCACGAAGGGTAAATAACCCGACAGTATCAGGTCGCACAGCAGAAGCTGGTGGGCCCCCAGCTAGTAAGTATAGCAAAATGGCTATTAATGCCTTGAAGCCTAATAGGCTAGAACCGAATTAATGATGAGTTAAATAAACTCATATAGAAATCCTTGGTGCAAAGACTAAACCATTGGTATGGTTAAGACCCTTTGACCAGAGTATATTGTATAATGTACCGTAGTGAAGCTAAACGCTTCAGATTGCCCAAATTGATTAAACCAATGTGTAATAATAATAACATATGGTAGATTACGTGGGCGTAATCCCTTTTAAGGGGGGTAGAGCGAAAACCGCTTAATGTAAGTTTTTATGAATAAAACACTTAAACCGTAATGTGCATAGCACAAATGTGAATCAAATTGATGATTGGTACTATGTTAAACAAACATAAGTACTCATTCATATGTAATTATGGTAACTAGGCATTAAACATGCAAATACCATAGGAGGAACGTACCTATCTTGTAACACCAGTGTAAGAGTATTAGTAAAAGAAAAGTAATGAGTAGTGGACGGAGCTCCACAAGTATTGTAACCTTTGAAGAAGTAGTACAAAAGGAATGAGGATAGTAGATGAATGAAGTTTATGAGTAGTGGAATCGTAAGTAAAATATGTGAAACAATTGAAGCCAACTAAATCTTATAAGTGTAGTATTCCGTAGTTAGAAAATAGGAGATGATGGTGAGTAATGGATGGAAGTAGTGAAGGTTGAGGAAATGAGCATTAGGATTGAACCATGGAGTAAAGCAATTGGGGAAATAGAGTGAGGATGATTGATGGACTGATTCCATCCTTTGGAGATGTATGAATGACTAGGAAGAGTAAAAAGATAAAACATGAAAATAATTGAATTAATTGCTTGTTTGAAACTGATGTGGGAAGTCGAACTTGATCCTGATCAGATCAAGGGAAACCGAACACAAATTGGGGTGGAAAGATAGTTCAACACTGATGCTGATCACATCAGGGTCGAATGATTCTTGAAGCTCCCCTTAAGTGGTCACAAAAATCACACATAGGATAGAAGTAAGGTATATATATATGGACTTTGGAGTTATGTGTTTTAGAAAATTTTTAATTGGTAGTAGTGAAGTATTTCTCTTACACTGAAGGTTAAGAATTTGTGGGAAGCTTGTACCGGAGAAGATAGTAGTGTAGTATGTTGTATTATTCCAAGGGCAGCGGGACATAGAGGAGTCCCGTGTCTAGATGACCAGAGTGCCTGCGGGATTGTATGTGTATTGCATTGCTTTGGGGGATAGCTTTGCACTGTATGTACGTATAAATGTGGTAATGAGGAACCGGATGGTAAGTAGTAATATGGATTGGAATAGGTATTGTACATTGGTATGGTATGGGAAGGAGAAACCTGGAGTAACGAGTCTGGAATTGTAAGGAGGAGGAATGTATGGCTTTGGTATTAGGCAAGTATAAATGAGTAAGTACAGTAATCCCATAACCTCGAACAACTTTGAGGACAAAGTTCTTAAGGGGGGTAGATTGAAATACCCCGAACTTAAATATAGGGATTAAGATTAACCTAATACGTAATTAAAGGCTAATAATGCCTAAGTAATATTGGTAAGGAAAAATAAATCCAAAAGAAATAAGGAAACACTTTAAAAGTGAAAAACGCTAAATAAGCGTTAAATAACCATAGGAGGTATGAGACCTCGGTTAGCGTGTTCTAAGGATTCTAAAGGCTTAATTAAGTCTAAATAAATATGAGGGAACAAATCCCGAAGAAAACGGATCCTTAGAATGGATTAAAATCACTAATGATCATTAAAGCGCGTTTTTCGAGGTAACCGGGAAAACGTGTCTTTAAGCGGGTCAAATAGACTCGTAACAATTTTGGTCAACTAAATAATCATTAATAAATATTAGTGAAGCTGTAGGACCAATAAAATCAATAAAACGAGAGATTAGTAAAAACTGTCAAAAACAGGAAGTTGTGGGGTAGAAATATAATAGACCAAACTTATGTGTCCATTTTGAAAATAAAAAGTAAAAGTGATTGTGTGTGTGCTGTGTCCGATTTGGACCCCCTCACACCCCTCTCTCACACTCTATTAATTCTCCCTTACTCACAAAACAACAAAAATAATAAAACTACTACTCTACTTTATTACTCTCACACTCACACACAATTCTCTCTCCTATCCCTCATTCCCTCTCTCGTTGAACACCCCTCACCAGCACCCTCTCCTTCTTCCTCCTTCTTTCTTCATCGATTTCCATGGAGGAATGAGAACAAACACAAAAACTAGCACTTCTCTCCTCTTGTTACTCTAGTAAACCTCTTCCAAAAATTATAAAAACACCACCATTGGAATCCTCTCCTCAAGAGCTACCTTTCTATCTTTTCAAAAATCAAAAACAACAACTTTCATCTCCATGGGTATGGAGCATTTGGAGCTTCAACACCACCATTAGAAGGCCCTCCTTCTCCTTGTTCTATTAAGCCGGTTTTGGCATTTTGAAAGGTGGGAAAGATTATTCTTGAGCTACTCCAAGTGTTTTATAAACCCTTGCAAGGTAACGAAACTCCTAAACCCTAGAATGTACATTAAAAACCTAAATAAGATTTAGTGTAAATTTTAGTATTGAAGCATGTATATAAACGTTGGTAGTGTTAGAGGAATTGGGACTTCAAAACCGGTAGAGAAAGAGGAAGGAGAAAGAAAGAAGAAGCTTGTGAAATAACAAGGTAATATACTTGTCCTTGTGTAGTCTTGTAAATGAGTATGTAACAGATTTTTAAGAATGGAAATGTGTATTGTAAAATGGTAATGCACTAGTGGTATAATGTGTAAGAGGATATAAGTATTTTGAAGCTTTAAAAGATGTGTAAAACTTGTTGAAAACAGATTGGGAGTTAGTGGTTGAGTGCAGGAATTTTTATGAGTGTTTTAGTATTGGTATAATGTATGGGAGCTTGTATTTTGGTGTTGTATATAAACAGGTGAATTGAGTAATGAGATGTGAGTAAAACAGTGTGGTGAGTGTATAAAATTATAGGGGAGACTATGGCAAATTTGCCTAGGATTAGAACACTTAGAGAATTAAAACTAGGTGACTAATGTGAGTGTGTAACAGTTTTCGATTAAGGAAAACAGAGGGTAAGTTGAGAGAGATGAATAATGTATTCTAATACATTAGGGGTGTTAGAAATGCCAATAGAAGAGGGAGATGTAGAAGGGGAGTGTAAGTGTGAAAATCTGTAGCAAAAGGGTATAAGAATGTATGGAGAAGTTAGGAAAGGTTAGTGTGTAAGAATTGGTAAAAGGAGAGTTGGACTTGGGTATAGATATTGTAGTTGCTTGGAAATGAATTGGAATGGTAAGATAGCATTAGGAGAGGGAACTATGTATGGGGAAATAGGAACCCAAAATCTGTAGCAAAAACTACTTGGAGGAACTATTGTAAGTGTTGAAAGGAAGTAAGGAATTGTGTAAGTTGTTTAATGGATTTAGTAATGGATTTGGTGGATGGGCTAAGGAGTATTAGGGGGTTTAAATTGTGTAAAAACATGTTAGGATGTATGTAGGAAGATTGGGGAAACAATGGGTGAAATTGGAATCGAAAAATAAGGTCTGTAGCAACATTCTGCTACCGACCGACCCAGAGTCTGGGTCGGACCGTGGGTCGGTCGGAGCTTAAGAAACGAAAATAAATCTTTCGGGAGTGGACCGACCCAGGAGCCGTGGGTCGGACGTGGGTCGGTCGGACTCGAATTTTCTGTTGTCGAAGTTTCGCACTTCGACCGACCCAGAGGTGGGTCGGTCGGTGGGTCGGTCGGAGCTTGGACAACAGACCCGAAACTCTCGGCAATGGACCGACCCAGAGGTGTATGGGTCGGTCGGAATAGTTCTGGGTCGGTCGGGAGAAATTTCAGAGAACGAAACTTACTGGAATGGACCGACCCAGGGTTGGGTCGGTCGGTGGGTCGGTCGACCCATAACTTACAAAAAAAAAACTAAATGATTGTAACTAGTGTATATGTGTATATATATATATGTATACCCACCTATACATATGTACATGTATATGTAAGTAAGTAAACCTAAGTTAAGTAAGGAAGTAAAACTTAAAGTAAGAAAAGTAAATAAGTAATGTGTAAGTATAAGAAGTGTGAGGACATAGTAAGTACGAATTAAGTAATAATAGTTAGATTAATCGTTTGAATGTATGTATATCATAGGATTTGAATTGTGAATACCGGAGGGACGTTGGGATACAAATACAACGGTGAAAGGTATGATTTCTTCATGCCCTGTATCCTAATCTGGTTACCCCGATTTGTGTGCTTATTTGACCACCTAATAAGATAAATGCACGAACCGGATTATATTGCACTTACTTGTGCTTGGTTACATTGTTCTCGATACTCGTCTTGAACAATAGTTTGTATAATTCATGAAATATATGAATGATGATGATGTGTATTGTATTCTGTAGTGTACTTGTATATTGTAATGTATCTGTATAATGTAAGTGTATATGGGTATTGTAGTATTGTGGCCTGGATGTTGACTTGTGCTAATTCCTAACCCTCTAACTCCTAACTTAAGTGAGTAAATTGGAATGAGTACAAGTCCGATATAGCTTCGCCACGCGTGAGGATGCGGAGTCACAAGAGGTTGGCTGCAATTCCTGACTCTTAACTGGTCCGCGGCCCAAATCCCTTAAATGGGTAGCATCCCGGATTAGTGAGTCAAGTAAATCCCGGAGGTGGGACGGTGTAGTCCCCAGGGCCGGAGGTCCCGACGACTTAACTTGAGTAAGAGTAAGAGTAAGTAAGTGTGTATGAGTATGAGAATGAGTATGTATGCGTATGTATGAAGTAATGAGTAAAAGAGTAACCTCCACCCGATTAACCCGGGTGGACCAATGAAGCTAACCCGTATTGTAAATTGTGTATGTATTGGGTATATGTATTCGGAAGGAGGTAAGTATATTTTGATGGTTATATTGTATTCCTTGTATGTAATGAAGCGTATGTGTGTATGCTTGCGTAAGTATTCATGTATTGTGTATAAGAGCATGTATGCATGTATGTTGTGTGAAAATCAACCGCATGTATTCGACCAAGTGGTCGGCGTACCCTCACTAGTACGCGGGGTATGCGGTTATCATGCTCGGCGAAAGCTGACCCCTTCGGGGGACATTTTTTAGTGTGCAGGTACCCGAAGCGAATGTGGTCAAGGCACGAGACCGGCGACTACATTGGGTAGTAGTAGCAGAATGTAGAGGTGTATTAACTAGCACACCCCTTGTATTTAGGAAGTAATGTAGTAGCGAGGAACGGGTAGTAAGTAGTCTCTTAGTGAGTATGTGTGAACTTGAAGAGGTATTATACTTGTATAAGGAACCTAGTAAACTCGGTATGTAGATTATATTGTATGGTACTTGGAGTATTGTATTGAATGCAGATTGTAGTAGTGATTGGTAAGTGGAGAATGTATTGCAGATTTGTAGTACTCGGGATTCCGGTCCATCAGACCGATGCTGTATGTAGAAGCAGTAGCCTTGTTAGTCACGTGGGTGACTAACGGCATTGTATCACCCATTGTATGTAAGTATATATCCGCTGCGAGTATCTGATGAGTAAGGAGTTGGACGCTAATGATTGTATTAATAGTAGGGGTGTTACATGATGAGCTCAGGGTGTGACGGGCGCGGGACGACGGGAGGAACGACGTCGAGCGTGGGCAGGGTAGACTGGACGTCGATTGCCGAATATTGACCACTAATTCACAAAAGCTTAATTTATACTTAGTCTACAATTAATAGGTGTATAGTTTAAATTCATTTAAAATTTGTCATCCAGTTTGATTTTATCCAACCTATACACAATAGCAGTCTTGTCACAGTAATACTATATTAAAATAATTTGGAGCCCGCATATGAAATCAATGCAAGTTACAAAGGGTTGCTTAAATTCATACTTCAAATTTTTTGTCAATTAAGCCCGGATAAGTCCCCCGAATTTGACTGTAACCCTAAAAAAACCGAATGACTCAAGGCTAGCCCGAACCGAAGCACCCAAACCCGAACTCAACCAAACCGAATCACCCGAATCTAATTTAAACCATTAACCCATCCAATCCGACCGAACCGATCTAATTTATATGTTCATACACATTAAGCTCAGATGATACCAATCGTATTATACATATCCCTTAACCATATATCTATATGAATCCATGTGAGTTATAACAATCTCTTTAATAATGGTTATCCCTCATTATTTATGTGAAGCACTTAATTTCCTTATTCGTGATAACTCCCACACATAATTAACATCAAACTGTACCTTAATGTTACAAAACAACCCATGTGATATTGTAACTTATGTTAATCTTGATTAAGTTCCTAACTTTATCTTATATCTCATCTCCTCTAAAATATTAACATGCAATCATTTCATGTGTATTATAAACTCCTCTTATCTTACCTTATTGCACATGTATGATATACATACTATTATTTCCCCCATATACTAAAAGTTTAAAATACATTCACTTTGACTATATTCTATAAGTGCACATATTTCCTTCCCATTTAAATTCTTTACACACAAATTTTACAAGTCCACAATTACCATTTATATAATCATCAATTTATTTCCATATTTAACCCAAGAACTTCCAGCTATTTGTAGCAGCCCCTGGTCTGTCATATTTCATATCGCACCCAACTTTTCAAAAATTTCTCTTTAACCCAATAGTTGGATTAATCTTACATTTAATTCCTAAACTTTATTAAATTCTTATTTCAAATCATTTTTCTCATCTGATTTGATCACATCCTAAGTCTAAGCGAAGGTTGACCTCCTGGATACTACTGCCTTGACCATAATTTATATCCATAATTAACGAATTCACCCCTAATCGTCCCTATGTATTTCATCCAGGTCCTCAATTTTTCTAAGACCATATTTTTGCATATTTATTCCAAACTAAGCCTAACTTTCGCCTGTAATAACACTCTGGCACACTAAAGTTTTATTATTATTTACACTTAACCACCTCATTAATTCCATCTGTTCACTACAACATCCCTAGTTTATAAGTATTTTTACTTTTTTTTGTCATTAAATTCTCCCGTCACATACCTAATCCGTAGGTCTGTTACACTCAATAACATTAATATGTGAGTAAACTCACCGAATGGCCCCTGAAAACCAGATCTCTCACTAACATTACACTAAAGAAAGCTTTACTTTTAGTACATAAAAAGTATAGATAACTTATAAAGTGGCGTAAAAACATAGCCATATTACCCAACTCAAACATTACTGTAACGTATGATTTGTTGTTTTTTTTTTTGTTTACATTTCTTAAGACGCTTCTTAAGAAGCGCTAAAGGCCGTACAAAATTTTGGGCAAATTTTTTCAAATCAATGCTTTTCCCGTTAAAATAAGACGGGACAGTGAGCACAGCAAGGGTCAGATCGAACGTTTTAATTAACATCTCCCACATTGTTTACAGTGATGACGTCTACAGAGTGGGTGGGTTATCCTTCAGGCGACTATGAGTAGTACCGTACAGTTGAACAAATACACGATAGCGTTAAATATTAATTAAATCGAGTAAAGAAATTAAATCGAGTAAAGTGGCTGACACTCTTCTGTTTAAGATCTCTTCCCCCAGGTTGACATTATTGCATTCCCCAGGGTTCGGTGATTGAAAGGCACCCACAGTAAAAGGGTTTTGGCGTTCCCTTTCTTTAATTCCCGACCCTGAGGTCTTGTGCCATCTGTCAATGAATATTCCTCATTTATTCGATTATCTAGGTAAGACAAATCTAATGATGGCCTACAGTACTCCCCGTTTATGTTACCGAGGGTAGTGCTCACGCAATTCAGTTGGGACGGTTCCGCCTATCCTAAGGTCTCTAAGGCTAAATAACGTTTTGCTTTAAAACCGTTTTTTTTGTAATCTTTCCCCGCTGTACGGTAGGGAAATGAGAAAAGAAATAACTGCTACCTCGTTTGAGCTTAGAGTTGACCCTTGTGTTTATTATAATTATTGTCAGTCGGGCAACATGACATGCCTTGGTCTATTAGGTGGGCTAGGTCGATTGGATTGACTTGGTCAACCCCGGTCGATTGGATTGACTTGGTCGGCTGGGTTGACTCGTAAATGTTTCCAAGACAACATGTCCACACAAATCGTAATATAAACCCTTGAATTATAAAGTTCATATACTTGTTCAACCCTTTAAACCATGACATTTCTTCTTTGCTCCTAATGTTTTTTTTATCAAATTCCCAACTATACATTATCTACACCTTTACTTCACATGATTTCCCGAATCATAAAATATATTTCACCTAACTCCATATATTTATATTAATCTAAATGAATTATAAAACTCGCTTAATAATTGTTATTCTCATTATTTTATTAACCACTTAATTTCCTAAATTGTGATCACTCTCACATTAACATTAAGAATATATTCCTTAGTTATGCCATATAATATCGTACCTTATTAAGAACTTTATTATTCACATGGCTAATTTATGTGGATTATAAAACAATTATCTTAATTATACTAATTTCCACCTTAATACTGTAAGGATCCTCGCCATCAATTGCACTGCATGGTGCGGTGATTTGTAAGGACCATCATTAACAAGTTATGTACTCTATCGATGCACGTTTTTTTTAAAAAAAAAGGCGACCATGAGAAGGCGTGTTTAGCTGAACAGATACACTGATATTGACGAACTATTTGCCAAATCGATTCAAGTGGGTGACACTGAGTTCTTTTGCATCAGTCTATAAGGATCCTCGCCATTAATTGCTTGCATTGCCTGGTGGTGGTGATTTGAAAGGACCACAGTAGTTACTTTTTCTTACTACTAGTATTTTTTTTGAAGCGAATGCCATTATCGGTAAGATAAAACGGAACAGTAGGAAAAGAAAGCGGTCAAATCGAACGTCATTAGCATCTCCGACATTGTTTGCGGTTTTGAAGTTTAGCATAGTGGGTAATCCTGCAGGCGATCATGAGAAGGCGTGTGCTGATGAACAAATGCGTTGACAGAGTTAAATTATTTACCAAATCGACGGAAGTGGGTGACGGTCGATCTTTTGCACCAAGTCTATAAGGATCCTCGTCATTAATTGCATTGCCTGGTGCGGTGATTTGAAAACACCACAGTAAAAAGTTACCTATACACCGCAGTGACAGACTTACCGTCCCTACCATTATCCTATCCAATCAACTATCCTCACCTCTGAATTTATCTACAGAGAACAAATCTAAGGACATCCACAATGGTTTTAAGTTTCTTAACACATTCCTAGGTGCCATGTCATCTAAAAATTATATTTTATTACTTAAGAAACTCTATTCACTACAATAACAAAGTTTCTTAATCTTATCTCTCCTAATGAACAACCAATAAACTATCACTATTTAGATGTGAGATAAAATATGAAAGAGGGAGATACACATAGGTGAGTCTAATGTGTCATAAAAAGTGGGGTTCTTATTTAAGCACCTTGGAGAGAGAAAATGGGTGGAATCCACACCATTGTAGAACATTTCACATATGTAACCGTGTCAAGAACCCCTATTGTGGATGCCCTAATGATCCCCGCTTACAGTACTCGGTTTATGTAAACGATCTTTGTGTACGCCTAATTAAAAATTGTGTTAAACATCTGATGTAGACCGAGTGTAGTGGTCACGCAATTCCGTTGGTATTGATTAATTTGCTTTGCTTTAAATAACGATCCATTTGAACATGTATCACGTATATTCATCTATATAACTGCAGGTCTTTATATCACCCGATAACAACTTATTTTACCGGGAAAAACAAATGTTTCGAAATTTTTTAAAATTTTTACGGTCTTTAAATGACACTAACGTAACATCATAAGGAAAATTGAAAGATCATACTTCTTAGAGTAATGTTTGAGTAGTGTAATATGTCCATGTTTTTAGGCCACTTTTATAAGTTTATTAATTTTTTAATTGTATTAAAAGTTATGCATTTGTTTAGTGTAACAGAATACCTAGGAACGACTAGGGGTGAATTCGTAATTATGGATAAATTATGGTCAAGCCAGTTATCCCGTGGCCAACCTTGGCAAGAATGTAGGGTGTCGATGTTGACCAAATTGACAAGGAAAATTATTAAAATAAGAATTAATAAAATTTTAAGAGTTAGAAGTAAGACTTATAAAAACTGGAGTTAAAAGTACAAATTTCGGAAAGTGTGGAGGCGATAAAGAGAATAGAACGAGTGAGGGGTTGCTAGAAAATTACTGGAAGTTTTGGGTTAAATATGGAATTAAATTGATATCTGGGGTATAATTGTGACATTGGAAAAGTTTGTGTGGAAATAATGTATAATGCGAAAATATAGTGCATATGCGAGAATATAGAAAGATGAGAATGTATTTTAGTATATGGTGGGGAATATCATAAATCTTACAAAAATAGCGTCTAAATGGAATTATATAGGGTGGAAATAAGTGTACGATAATAGAGATTATAATTCACATGAAATTATGCATGTGAATATTTTAGAGAAGATGAGATATAAGATACAGTTGGGATTTTAATCAAGATTAATATACGATACAGTATGACATTTCTTGATTTTAATATGGGGAAAACCATTATTAAATAGTGTTATAATTCGTTATTCCGCGGGACTTTAGATGACGGTTATTAGTAAAACCGTAATCTAAGTCTAACGAATTTAAAAAAATAGCGCGAAAATTATTTGGGCTAATGCTCGGTTTCGAACTTGAGCTAACGCCATCGATCTTGAGTTCGAAACCTAGCATTAGCCCAAATAATTTTCGCGCTATTTTTTTAAATTCGTTATACTTTAGATGCGGTTTTACTAATAACCGTCATCTAAAGTCCCGCGGAATGATGGTGAACGACGGCGTTTGACCTGACGCCAAATATTTCCCACATTTTTGATTTTCGGGTAATCTAAATGACAGTTAACGACGTCGTGTTACCAGCTTAAGGTGTGTGAAGATATAAAGTGCTGTATTTGATTATAAAACATTAGGTACAAACATCTCATGTGGTGATGATATATAGAATTGTACAAAATATATAAATTATACAATTCAAAGGATTATATTATGAATTATATGAACACGGTGACTTGGATACATTGACCAAGTCAGCCCTAATGACCATGTCAACCTGGTTTTTCAAAGAGGGTCAGTTGAACAGCGCATTAATTACACTACAAGGTCAATTGTAACATATAGTAACAAACTTTGTGGATGTATATATAAAAAAACCTGTGAAAAAGAAATTGGCTGTAAGGATTAGACCCCCCACTATATAGAATTTTATAATTCAAATAGATTAATAGGAATATATGGCATTAGGTGAATTTATAATATGATTGGATACATTGACCAAGTCACCCTACTGTCCATGTAACCTAGTTGGCAAAGACGATCAAGTGACCAGCCATAGATTAAGTGAGAGTTTTATTTTAGTAATACTAAGGTCAATTGTAACATAGTAACAAACTATGTGGATATATATATAAAATAAAAACCTATTAACAAGGAAATGGGTTATAAGGATTAGATCCTAAACAATAACTAAACGATTCGGTGCTACAACGCCGTCAACCACCCACGTGGTTAACAAGGCAGAATAAATACAAGTGTAGTCGGTCTGATGATCAGACTCCCGAGCATAGACTAAATCCATAAATACATCATATACGATACCGAGTATTTGATTGCATTCCAACACTGTAAACTGTAACCATAAGCTTCCATTGTAAACTGTTAACTACCTACCGCCACTGTCAAAATATAACGGTGTCAAGAACCACGCCACGGGAGCACAGGCGCATCCCGGGCTCAACATCCAAAATTACCAAAAGTATAATAACCTAGATCTACAGCCACTCCGCTTCTTCAATCCTCATCCTGTAGATAAAAATGGAGCCCCAGAGGGGGTCAGCAACTTTCGCTGGCATGGTTAACGCGCAGCCCATCGGCTACCGGGATACGCGCAACGAATTGTCATGATAACATGGCATTGATTCTTAAAAAACAACATATAGCATAGCAAGTATATTGCATAGCCACATCACACATAACATCACAAGAATGGTCACTTTAGGAACCATCCCGACATAGTCAGATCACAAGGGAGCCTAGAGAATTTGCCATACTCATGTTGCTCTTTACATAAACTCATACCGTTCTGTAATGAACGAGTACTTAACTCACAGATGGATCGGATATTGTGACCCGAACACACCACACAAACACATGTTCCCCCTAAACCGATCATAAGTCGGAATAGGTATGCGTTCGAGTAAGCTAATGGGAGATTGGTCGCCAAGAAGGAGAACAACCTTAACACTGAAAGAGTCGAATCTGATACAGATATCTACTCTTACACCTACGCGCGACCGGACAACCGGATTCCTCACCTCCCCGGTTAGCACTTGTTAGAAGCCCCATTATTGAAACTCGAACAATGAATGCACACAAGTGTTTAGGTCAAATTAGACACACCCAAGGAAACAAGTCACATCTTAACAACACAATAATATAAACAACTGTAAACTCATTACATGACTTAAGTCTTACAAGGTCATAAACACACAGAAAAACGAACAACACACAAGCCGGTGTAAACCGGTAGGCAACAGACTGCAGGAAAACCATACCTTGGTCCTTGCTTCGACTGGTTTCCACCTTTGGATAATCCTATACACATTTAGTAACGTCGGTTAATTTAACGCACTAGTCCATTGTTAATGTACTACTTCACATATCTAGTTATTTCATTTCCACATTTTGTTTTAACTTCTCACTTTTTAAAATGTCATTATAAGACTCCTAACATGTCTTATATAACTTTATAACATCATTGCTAACTCATCCCCATCATTAGACATCATTATCTAACCTTAAACTAACTGATTAAAGTGGTCCGGGACTTGGTCCTCATCTTAAGTCCCGGACCAATACCTAACTCAACTCCCGGCCTATTTTAATGGGGTGGTCCGGGACTTTATTGTACATTACCTATATTTTGACATGGATTCTCCTAGAACATAGCTAAGCCAATACACATTGTTTTCACCATTAAGCATACAAGAACACCTAAATCCATCAAGAGTACTCTCACACACAAAACTTCACCCAATTTACACCACATCACAATATAGTGCATAATTTAAATTGCTTGGCACTTAGGCCCTTAAAATGCATGGCTCTTAGGCCCTTACAATGCATAAACCTTAAACACTGAATTTCTACATCATCAAAAGATTATTTTATAAATTATGCGGACATGTTGACTTGGATACATTTACCAAGTCAACCCTATTGTCCATGTCAACCCGGTTGACCAAAGTGGATTAAGTTGACTAGCAGATAAGTTAAATAAGAGCTTAAAGTTTAATAATACAACAAGGTCAATTGTAACATACAGTAGCAAACTATGTGAATGTATATAAAAAAAAACTCCGAATAAAGAAATTGATATATAGGGATTAGGTCCTAAGTAGTTCATTAATCTTGAATTGAATTTTATAATTCATATAGATTAATAGGAATATATTGCGTGAGGTGAATTACATGATATGATTGGGTAGTCTTTTAACAAAGTATAGAGTTGTATGAAGATATAAAGTGAGGTATTTGAATATAGAGCATTATGTATAGACATCTAATGTCATGGTATCAATAATTACACAAATATATTAATTATATAATTCAGGAGATCAAGTTTATGAACTATATGAACATGTTTACTTGGACACACTGAAAATAAAAATCGTTACTAATCTAGTTTATGATAATCATAAAAGACATGTTGATACACGAGATGGTGTAACCAAAGATCAATTTAATTATTGTAACGACTTTTATTTGTCATTGAAAGTTATAACGTTACTTAAAAGCTTATTATGTAGCAATTATATCATTACTTAAAACCCGACCCGACAGCCCCCCCCCCCCCCCCCGCCCACCCTCCCTATTTATTATAATGGGGACCAGGCCAGCTAGGGTTCTCATAACCCTTTCTAATTTTCATCTTCCATCCTACGACTCCACTGCCATTTGTCAGCCCACAGGCGTTGCCTCCTTCCTCACGCTGAATGTACCGTCTCACTTCTGCTCTGAATTTTTCGATTTCTTATTTCAACTGTTCTCCGTCTGTGTTAGTTATTTATTCTTGTTCCCGCAACCATATACAGCCGTTCAGATCAGGTTCAGGTTGGAATTATATCGCTACAGTTGAAGTATACCTATATGTAAAACGATATTCAAATTGTGCTTTTTGACCATTTTTCGGGATAGACGGAAATAGGTGCACAAAGGGGGACTTCACCTCAAGCTCGACGATTGTGTCTTGTTTCCGGAAAGGATGGTCGAACTCTTTGGGTCTACCCTAGTTTTAGTGTTAACGCCGGTTTGCTACTTGTTTTTTTTTCGAAAGGTAGAGATAAAGAGAAACTTCTGAGATCTGTCTTCAATCTTTGGGAAGATAGTACGCTTGGCTTTCTCTCTACAGTAGTCTTACAGAGAAGATAGTTATCTATTTACTCTTCCTCGCACAGTATATTATCTGCTACAAAAGGTATTTATACTACTTACAACAGAGTGAACAACTAACGGCAAAGTTATCTAATATGATAACTATGTATACTATATACAATATATGTGTATTCCAACGATTTTTTACTAGCGCATAAGCGCCATGGTATGAAGTAATCCTCAAGTTGTGACTTGTGAACACTAATGACTAGGGTTACAACTTTTAAATTACAGATGCAACCAACCACAAATCGAGGTGCTAAAAGCGCGCAGCCAGGCACCCCCACGAGCATAGACCAGGACCTTGGTTATGAGGAGCTTTGTCAGATGGTGAGTAATCTCGTAATGGTTGCAAAAGCCTCACAAGAGGTAAGCTCCTTGGTGTTGCAAGTAATGGAGCAGACTAAAGTCGTGGTGGCCGAGATGTCCAAGATGAACCAGCATCACTTGGATCACATTTCTGCAACGCAAGAAATGGTACACGCTGTGCTGGCACTCCTCCACAAATTTAATGCCGGGCCGAGCGAAACCCCCGTATCATCTAACGATTCATAATAGTAAGGTGACGCCACCCTCCGGGTATCGCTGTATGTTTTTTTTTTATAATTAAGTGAAAACCCTGTCCGAAATTTCCATTGATGTAATGCACGCTTCCTAGCGGGTGGTCATCCTATTGACATCACTTTTGTGTATTTGTGTGTTTGTGTTTGTGTGTTTTGTCCATAGTAGGCTAGTACCGCTCGATAATCTGAATCAACTACTGGAATGGAACGTTATCCTACTTAACTACGGTTTAATTTAGTTTTGCATGATGGATCTCCACTTTTGGTATACGAATGACAACACTTAGTTGATGCATGTTAAATCCGAAAATGCGATATACTCCAATGTGGCAATATCAATCATGGCATCATGCCAGCAGTTGACCTCCTGAAATGTGAATGTATGTCACCCTGTCCCTCACCTTGTATTGTTAAGAAATTAATAATATTAGCCAGGCGCAGGCACAGTACCTAAGTTATTGTATTCCGCATACTGTTGGCTTGGTTCGGTTTGTTACGACCGGTAATTAAGGAGAAGGTTAGATGACGAAACAATCAGAATTTTGGATATTTGTTTGGGTGAATGTTCGGATAGTGTTTTTCGTTTATTATGTCCCTGGGTAAGTGTGCACATCTTCTTGCTGGACGACGGACTGTTTTTGGCTTTTGGTATTCCAGGCAAGTGGATGTACTTGAACTTTGATCCTGGTTAGTAATACATAAGGCTCTGAAAGAAAAAAAAGGGACTCGATAGAACCGTGACTATGCCCCTGCAACTAGGGGTGTGTTCTTCTTCTCCCATATTCTACACAAGCTGCTTAGTTCCATCAGTAAAACCAATAGTCGTGAACCCACTACTTGCAACAATAAACAGTCAGGCGGTTCCTTTGCTACAAAGGTACCACACTATCGTCTTAAACCAGTGAGCTCTTCTGATAAAAATCCAGTTCGTCATGGTTGCATATTCGGGGGAAGTTGTAAGAACAGCAAAACATCACCAGTTATGCCAACCAACCAGGAGACTAAGCGCCTAGTAGCAACCAGTTCCACCACTGTCGACGATCCATCTAAAGCTGATTTAGATTCCACTACTACAAAAAGTATAGACAATTACATTTTTTTAATCACACTTGATAAAGTGTAGTAAATTTTTTATAACCACTCTATTTAGTTACACGTGTTTATGTAGGTCTGTATAATAATAGTTAATGCTATTGCTAAATGTAGGTACAGATATGTATATAAAACTATAAAGATCTCTAATATCTGTACATCTATTATGAAACACGTATAAATGAATTCATTTTCAACATATTATTTGTGTATAAAATTTGAACTTAAAAGCGTGGGAATATAACAATTATGTAGTAGTGCTCCTTCAATGGAAGAAGGCAAGACATGTTAAACTAATTAACTCCATCGTCGCCTCAATCACCATCCTCATTCTGATACCGTTGGAGGTTTTTCTATTGATAAGTGGGGTAGGTTTTGAATCCAGGACCAATGTTTCAAACTAACCGTAATTAACTTTCTAAACCAAGTGTTTCATGGACACTAATCTTCTACTTATGTGTTTTTTTAAATATATATTTCGTTTAAAATCGTCCATGTGAATTAGGTCCGGAATCCTACATTGACACATTATAACAACTTCATTAAACGTGACTTCTCACGTAACCCAATGATGATGTGGAAACAGAGAGTGAGAGAGATAAAATACGATTTATTTCTCCGTTACGGGACGCTTTATAAAGAATCGTTATATCGGACGAGAATTTGACGACTACAGGGAAACGTCGTTAGTCTAAATAACGGTTGTAGAGAAACGTCTTTTATAAAATGAATATAAAGTACGATTGCACGTTGTAAGCGTTTTTAAAGTCTCCCGCGCCTACCATTTCTCAAAAAAAAAAAGTCTCCCGCGCCTGATTGTTTTTTGCTTGACTTTAAAAAACGACTTACTGTGACCGACTTACAGACAGCAGAACGCGTTCAGGAGCGGTAGTAGTAGTGGTACACAAACCAACATTATCTGCATTTTCGAAGCGCTCTGTTACGTGCACATATGTAGGTTAGGTTTGTATTGTAACCGCCGTTTGATGAATCGACGTTGCTATACAATCAAATGGCGGTCGCTGCGTATTACCAACCCCTACTCCGTACCAAAAGACAATAAACGCGTAAATGAGGGGCGTCATAGCACATAACCCAGAATTACCTCGATGTGTGTTGTTTTCAACAGAGGGGTTTGTTTGTCAGCAACCAAATCAGAAGAACAAATAGTATTCTATTGCATAACGTTCCGGACATGGTAAATGGATGGACATGTGCTGTCTGCGTGGCCAATGTTCTACTATTGCTACTTACTACAAGAATTTGTGAAAATGTGAGTATTATTACAGTTGCTTTTATTAATCATGGTAGTCAATATGTACTAAAATCTGATTAATACTGCTTTTGTTTAAGCATATTAAATTGATCACGCTGCGCATGTAAACAATCGGTTCAGAGTAAATGAAATTCACATCATCCAGTCATTGCAAGTCAATAAGCAGGTAAGCACAGATTTATGGTTTCCGGGACTCAGCAGGACCCTGAAGGGCCTGAACGACTAATATACACGAAACTCAAGTCTACTGTGGTTTTAGTCATATGCCGATTATTTATCAGCACACCCTGACTTCTCGTTAAACGCATTGGACAACGGTCGTTGTGAGAAAAAATGTGACTTATGTCTAAAATGAGCAGACTAAGCAAGACACATACGGACAGAGAGACAGAGATGTGTTCAATCGGTACAAATCATATATGCGTAGTAATACATAATGCTAACAACTACAACACTCTCTACTTACATACAAATATAGCCGAGACTCATGCACGAAACTAAAAAACCTCCGCCCTACTTGCCCGTTACCCTATTCGAACGTCTATTCCTTCTCTTCGAGTTCTTCGCCTTTTTTTATCTTCTGCCTCGGTCGCTGTCGACGATGCTTCAACTATGTGATCCTTCAACAAGTTCTGAGGCTGTAACAGCAGAACAGCAGCGATTCTTTCTCGATGGTAAGAAAGAGCATCCTTACGTGTCCAACCAGACCAATGTGATCTGTCAGGTACCATACGTTTGGTAAACAAGGATAGGTAATTCTCCATGAGCCTCATGCAGTGGACACCGCAGCTCACACCATCGTTCTGTTCGAACAACGTGGTTATATCCCACTTCCACTCTGTCACCGAACTATCGACTATTTGATGATGTATGAGCCAGCACAATACATTCTTAATCTGCAATGTACGTGAGACAATGGAAGCCTTCAGGGTATGAGTAAAGATATAAGTTCAGGGAGTACACACGTGATAATAGTAACTGATACATAATCGGCAGACAATATTACCAAGACCATGGCATGTCTCTTGACGTTGTTGAATCGTCTTTGTGCGTTGCCTAAGGTGTCCAACCACTGGTGACGTCTATGAACCATGTTCACAACAACAAGTACATAGTGCGCATCGTACAGCGCCGGAAATACAAACTGTACGTTGAAAAACATTGCAGCACGAAAGGCATGCAGTAGTCAATCACCCACTTCAGGATCACACATAAAGACTGAAGGGGTCTTAAGGCCTTTAACTTACATATTTACACTTTCTTATTGCGTTGACGCTGCCAATTCCAATACATCTGGTGAAGCTGTCAAATTGTTTTAAAAAATGTTTATCATCACACGATGAGTCTTTTTGGACAGATGCCTGTGACTGGAACGAAGACAATGGTTAAATGATAATCCAGCATTATGGAACACAACAGTAATCTGCGGATGAGCTGTAGTACACAGATCGTGGCTTACTGTCATGAGTTTTTTTCCAGAATAAATTTTTTGGCTTGGAAGCCAGGTCCAGCGGTATGCATAGCACACATTTCACACGCAAGCACACGCATCAATCGACAAGGGACAACATCTAGGCAACCAAACAAGCAACACTCACGACCGGCGTCGGGTCGGGGCCCGACCAGCCTAACCGAACCACCCTTGTGCCACAAGCATGACTAAGGGTGGTCTTGAACCACCCCACGGTGAGTTCCCTCATCCTCACATCCCTTTGCCCAAAGGCATGGATGTGCGGAGCACTCCACTGAATGAACACCTTCCCTAGTGGAGCAACCCCAGTGCCAAGCACCTTCGGTAGGGACGCACTAGCGTGGGCAACGCTGTGCACTCACCACCACCCGGACCATCTCGGCCATGCCGGACACAAGTCCCAACTTAGTGCGTCGCCCCTCGCACTCCCGCACTTGCCCATGTGCGGAACCAGTCATACGACAAGCGCACGCTGGTACCCGAGCTAGAGATAGTGGGACATGTCTAAAGACATGTTCTAGGCACTCTTGTGACTAGCGGGTGCTCTCCAGGCACCCCGGGGGGGACTCACGGCTAGTTCACCTAGCCACCGGTGAGGACTGCATGGGCCCAACACCGCCAAGGAGTCCCAGCGTCCCGACATCCCCCATTCATGGGTATAACATAGCCTTTGAGGCCCTCGGGCACTTAGGTGCCCAGCCGGGACACAGCCGTGTAGGCTGCCTGGGGGACAGGCCAGGCAGAAACTAACCAGCCCCCTAAAGAGGTTAATGTACCTTTCAGGCCAGACCAGACCCAGACATGCCCCTTTGCAGCCAAAACCAGGCATAGTCTAGAAATACTTAAAAAATTCACTAAAATCAGATGCAAGCTCCAATTGCCACGAAACTTTGCCAATATCTTATTAATCAAGGGTGACCTTTGGTCTTCTTGGGTCCTCAGCAAAGTTGTCAAAGTCCCACACGTTTTGAGCCAACTTCATATCGGCTGCATCACGGTGCCTGCTGCAGTGCCCAGGGTGCCTGCGGCAGTGCCCAGGGTGCCTGCGGCAGTGGCCAGGGTTCCTGCGGCAGTGCCCAGGGTTCCTGCGGCAGTGCCCAGGGTTCCTGCGGCAGTGCCCAGGGTTCCTGCGGCAGTGCCCAGGGTTCCTGCGGCAGTGCCCAGGGTTCCTGCGGCAATGCCCAGGGTTCCTGCGGCATCAGGCACGGGGTGCCCCGGACAAAGTCTGGGTGCCTGCGACACCACAGTTGTGCTCACAAGGCACAGACAAGGTTCGCGCGGCATTGGCTGCGCACAACAAGGGTCGTGTGCCCTCGGCAACACGCCCCAAGGCCCAACCCTCAGGCCAACCCCAAAGGGTAGGGCCATGTCCATGGCACTTGCACAAGGCATACCAATTTAATTTTCCATCACATGCATCTAGACAAGGCCAACGACAAGGCATGCCACAGCTGTCAAGCTGCTTGCCCAAAAATATTCGTGACACTTACCATGTACACAGGCAAGAATAGGCACTCGATCAAATTGTTCGAAGACACAATACGGTTGACGTAGTACACAAAGGTGTTGACAACGTTTGAGTTTACCCAAGAGTCATCATTCAACGTCAAGATGTCAGCCTGTGACAGTTCAGTGATACCATCCCGAAATACACACATATTCCTGCGAAACATGATTGTATAACAATTCATCAGTAAGATATTAATCGAACAATGCTATTAGAACTTGATGTTATTGAGTGTGGCAGCTTACGCCGGGTCGTCAGTGACAGCTCCCCTCACGTACTTGACAATTTTATACTGCAGCTCACTCAACTTCATCGCGGTACGCTTAGTGGTGGTAGAGACATACGGCGAGCGGACATGGCATCCTTTTTTCACTTGCCTAGGCAGCATCGGACAGGGAGTGTCACCCTTTTCACTTTTCCTGGAGAACCGTTAGTCAGATTGATTAGTTTACCTCTGGTTGTCAGATCTAGGGTATACGATGACACCAAAGTCTCCGACTGCTGATCCTTCTGACCTCCGGCCGGTTCATTTATATCGACAACACGCTCGTCTTCCTCTTGGTGTGGTTCGTCTGCCTTCCCTACACCATCACCATCCGCCGCCGTCGCTACCTGACAGCCACCGGCACCCCCATTCATTCTTAAATCAACCGTACCCTCTATGCCATCCGCACCTTTGGGTTCCTGACCGACATCGCCCCCCGCCATTATTGGTATATCTCTGCCTTCCCTTTGCCATCCGCCTCCTCCACTACCTCCTCGTGATGTACCAGACCCACATCCACGCCCTCATGCGTTGTCATATCTTCTAAGCCCTCTATACCATCGGCCACTTTGGCTTCATGACCAACATGTCCGTCCGCCATTAGGGGTATACCTTCTGCCTCGGTGATGTCATCCACCTCCTCCGCTAAGTCCTCCCCCGCTACCAGATCCACGTCCACGCCCTCATGCATTGTCACATCTTCTGTACCCTTCGCTGGGGGTATGTCTTCTTCCTTGCCATTGCGATCCACCTCCTCCGCCACACATTCCGCCTTCCCTCTGCCATCCGCCTCCTCCCCTTTCTGGCCAACTCGCTCATGCCCGTAGGTTTCAACATCTCCATCCTCCATGCAATCCGCGCCATTCACTTCCTGCAATATATCATCATGCTCCCCCTCTTGGCATATTGTTTCTGCTTTACCTCCAGCATCCGTCTCCACCGCTACGTTCTGCAATTTTAAACCGCATGCTGGATGATCAGTCCTAGAAACATCTAAACACCCTCGATTGACTCTTGACAACACAAAAAATATTACCAGATCAATATCAGCACGTATCCTCAGGAAAGACCCATAGACAGTGTTTCCGCTGTCATCATCATATAGCCGTTGAACAGAAACTCTCTCGGTGGTATTACTAATAGTCAAACACCAGCACCCACGTTGCCAAAAACAATATAAAACGTCTGCATTTTCATTCTAGCCTATGCGATGACGGAGTACATAGTTTGTCAACATTAATTATAGAAGGGTCATAAAATAATACCTGCCCTGTCTTAGTCCTCTTGGTGCTTTCATGTTTCTGCATGGTGCTCCCGTTATCACATGCCTTCCTCTTACCTACACCTGGTGATCCGGTAGCTGCCGCAGGAACAGCCTCTCCCTCAGCGCTAACATCATCACTTGCACGATTGAGCTTGAGTATGTGGTTATTCAGTATCATCGCCCTTCGGGTCAATACGGCGATTTGGGCCATACATTCATGATGTGCTGCAGCTGCCTGCGTATTACCATTATTAAATATAAGGGTATCCACTAAAACTCGTACAACACCCAATGGCAGAATTTTTTTCACCTCTGATGCAGTCATAGCAAGCATTTCATCGTCAGAAAGCTCATGACCGGTATACTGAGTTTCGGTGGTGCCGCCAGTTTTAGGCTTCAGTGAAAATGGATGGCCACGACTAGTGGAAGGGTATATGACCCGACAGCTGCATATTTCAGCAGTTGTTTTCAAACCTCGTAACTTCTCTGCTACTGCTTCTTTCGTCCAACGGCCGCAGGAAGGGACAATATTACATGAGATTTCATCTTCAACCATAAGGCAGTCTAGAAAATGAATCTGGGGGTAATACAACGGTATAAGAGCAGGTATAAAAATAATTAATAACTTATTTTGAACGACTGTAACTTACGAACAGAAAGTGGATATCCCCTCTGATCAAAGGGCTTGCATCATTGGAACCACATATTTGTCGACGAATTTTCCAGACAACTGTGTAACACATCGGACACGTGCTTACACCAGTCGTAGTTTGTGATGTGATCAAGGTCATACATGAACTCTGCGTAATTAATGTTAACCTGACTAGCAGACACAGGGCACAGAAGAACGCCCAAGGCATAAAGCACAAACATCCTAGCAATGTTTTCAGGATCCCGTTCACGACCCATATTTATACCAAATCCCTGCCTTTGGCAAATAAAGCGCTGGTGACATGCA
The DNA here is from genome assembly GCA_023374045.1 of Limonium bicolor. Taxonomy (NCBI): domain Eukaryota; kingdom Viridiplantae; phylum Streptophyta; class Magnoliopsida; order Caryophyllales; family Plumbaginaceae; genus Limonium; species Limonium bicolor. The sequence goes on from CM041783.1 coordinate 68,215,076, forward strand.
GACCTAGCTCTTTAGCAAGTTGTTTGGATCTACTGGTACTACCAACCAACCTGATTGGCATACTACCAGAGGTAAACCGTACACCCTTTTCACATCATCAGGTCCCACGGTCAGCACCTTTCCGTCACCCAAACGGAACGACCTTGATTTCTTATCATATAGAGGTAGAACACTCTCCATAAATCCCCGGTCCAATCGTGTTAGATTGACCTTCGTCAACCCAATAAACCAATCTGACGTAGAATTTCCCTCACAGCGGAAGGTATTGATCCACGGAATGCATCGTCTAACATATCAACAAACTTCTTTGGTGAGCATCTGTTCTGGAAGCTGTAAGCGGGGACATGAGCACCCTCATGTTTTCTTTTACGGTGCAAACTAACCTCCTCCTGTACAGGGCCATGATGATGCACTGCCTTAGTCGGCTCCTCCTCTCTATCCCCGACAGCTTTGGATGTAAAACTACGACCCATTTAATTAAGTGAACCTGAATGGTTTGATTATACAGTACAACGCATCAACCTTAAAGCAAAATTGAAATCACACACCAGACTACCAGTAGATGAACAATAGATAAACAATCAAACACTTAGGATGTATAGTCATTTATCCACGGCCATATATATGGTGTTAAATGCGAAACGCACTAGAAGGAATGCTGAACGTATTTCAGCAAGCAGCGAAATCAATAAGGATATGTAGTATTCATATTTGCCGAAGAAACATAATAGACAGGAGGGTAACAATTGCAAATTCAAGGGCCGAGGAAGCATACAGTTCTCAATCAACTGTTACTACAAGGTCTAGATGGTTCAGTCAGGGAAAAAAACAAAGTGCAAATTCAAGATCAGGAATAAAAAAAAGTGTTGTACATACCTGATTAGTGATACCTGCTCTGAATGCGAAAATGCAACGGCCGCCACAGACTGACGAGTGAAGATTTAAAAGGGTAACTGAGAGACAAACTACGACAACTAGGTGGAATTTCGTTGAATAAGACAGACAACACAACGGGACATAAGTAACCGGGTTCGGGAAACAACGGTGAGAGCAAAGAAAGAGACGACAGTAACCGGAGAGTAGAAAATCGGGTGAAAAGAGGAAAAGATGGAGAAGTGAAAATCAAAAGTTGGGGGCACCATTAATGTTCGGTTCTTGGCGGGGGGTGGTTGGGTCGATGGGGGTGACACGGGCGGGGGGCAGTGGAGTTGGCGGGTAGCAATGGGATGGGCTTGGACGTGGGCGGGTTTGGGGCGGCATTCAGAAGCACGTGAGTGTTAAGTATGAATATATGAACTATTTTACAGTCATACCCCTGAAAACGTCCGCATGTTTTTGGACCGTATGATGATTTTTGCTGATTTTTGATGACGTCATCACGTGATCTGACGGCCTAAATTAGCGATGTCACCGGGACATCGATTTTTGCGATGGCACCTGAGCCGCTTCGTGAAAATATAGGTAAAAGCTTGGTTGGAATGAATAGGATCAGCACCCCACACGTTTCGATAATAGATCGCCCCTTCCTTTAACCCGTTCGTTCATCCCTTCCAATGTCCTTCCCATTTCTTAGTTCTGCAGTGCCACCGTCACCGCCTTTGCTAAGCCGCCTTCGCGAGCCCCGTCACATCACCAAGCCACCGTCTGGTGGCAAGGACCTCGCTAGCGGTGCTTCCTAACCCATTTTCTCACTATTTTTTCACTGTCCCCCTTCAAAATGGGAAGAAAGAAACCTGGAACGAGGTCGACTCCAGTGGCCTTCTCCTCGCCTGATCAAGTGTCATTGGCGACTCCCGTTGGCTCCCTAGCTCTGCTACTGCCAGTGTCGCCTCCCTAATCTTCCCCTGCCATGAAATCCGGCGTCATTCCTTCAAATGGAGTTCCCGCGCCTAGGTTTCCATCGAGTTTGGGAGCAAATAGTGCTCTCGCTCCTCCAGGATGCATTCCGTTTGGAGCTCCATTGTCGTCAGTTATCCTGTCGTCTATGCCTTTGAATGGAGTCAAAGCTTCTCTCGGGGTAAAGGCTTCGTATGGTGCTAAGTCGGTAAGTGTCTCAGCGACACGGGTCGTTTCTCCAGGTGGTGGCCCCCAGGTCGTCAAGTAGGTGCTAGATGTTGTTACTTCAATTGTGGGAGCTAATCCCCTAGATACTAGCCCCAAGGCTATAGAAGCTACACCTTCAATTGTTGCGCCTTCAAATGGAATCCCCTAGTCGAGTATCTCTCATCATGTCTCCAACCAGATTGAGACTGATTCTTCAGTTAAGGAGCATTTGACTGGTGGTATTTCTGGTCGTTTTTCCTTGAAGCGGGGTGGAACTGCTCATTTAGTGAGCATCTGTCGGTCTATTTGTAGCAGAAGCAATTCTGGCATCATGGGTCCCTTTAGATCTAAGGTAGTCACCAAGTCCTCAAAGACTTCGTGTAGACTTGATGGAATCTCAGCTGCTTTTGTGGTCTTCTCGCTCCGATGTAAGGCGGGATGCGTAGCGTTTCATAGTAATGGGTGTGTTCAATCACTGGCTAGCAACTCCCTGATCACTTCTACATCCGTTGATGGCAAGGCAGTGCCCACGTCTAAACAAGCTTTTAAGCTTGTTGTTGGATTCTCCCCCCTCCACATATTGATATGGTGCTTCAGGATTTCCTTAACAAACCTGACTCTTCAAAGTCTAGGCAGGATCCAGTATCAACCGCCCCTCCTCATGTGGTCCAAGAATCTGCAAGAGATCCCATTGCGGGTGCCAGAAGAATCGAGGCACAATATCTCAAGTAAGGGCCTTAACCCTACAGTTCCAAAGGTCAACCCCTCATTTCTAGATATGCTTCCAGCTAAGCGAAAATCTAGTTCTGGTATGTCCTTGCGTATTAATCATAACGATAACATTGTGTCTGATAGCTCATATGTATCTATAGAGGAGGATGATATGTCATCTAAATTGATTATTGGAGGAACACATAAGTGGGACATATTTGGGGAAAACAGGGTTTAATATTGTTAGTGAAATCATGAAAAGAGCCTAGAGTTTTGTTGCCACTCCCCAAATTCTTCTTCATGATGAAGGCTGGTACTTGTTCCAATTTGACAAAGAGGAGGATTTCCAACAAGTTCTTAACGAGGTCCTTTGGCTCCTTAACTTCTCCCCCTTTGTCCTCAAGAAATGGTCCCACAACATCTCCTTCAACCTAAAGGACCGGAATCGCATTCCGGTTTGGATCCAACTTCCTTGGCTTCTCATAAGTCTATGGTCTCAATCAAGCCTTAGGAATTTTCACTCTAAGCTTGGTATCCCCCTTCACACCGACCAATCTACTACTATCAAATCTAGAATCTCTTATGCTAGAGCCGTAGTTGAAGTATATTTTAATCAAGATATTACCAGGGAAATTGAGATCTGCACCCTTGGAGGCGCTATATTCTAGCAAGTCGTTGATGAATGGGAACCAGTTACTTGTTCCCCTTGCAAATTAGACACTCCTCCATTTGTTGTCCTACCTCATGGTCCACCCCCCACCCCCGCCCATGGCGTACCCTGAAGACCAAGCCTCCTCCCTAATGGCTCCTCCCGATTTTCCCGCCCATCCCCGACCCTCTATTACTAGAACTGCCTCCCTTCCCTATTTCCCCCACTTTCTTATGTCTCCCTCCCTTCAGCTGGTGCTTGTGCCCTCACAATCGAAAATCTGGCACGTGGTTCCTCTAAAGGGAAATCCCCTAAGAAGAAGCCCCTGAGTCCCCCGGTCTAGGATCTCTCCCTTCAACTAGCTAACTCATTTTCTATGTTTGATAAGGGCTCTACTCTCCCAGCCTCCTTCCCCTCCCAAACCCTCTCTTTAGAATATTATTGTGTGGAATATCAGTGGTTCCAACGATCACCCAAACTCCGAGAAATTCAAAATTTTGTTATGAGCAATAAGCTTTGTGCCTTTGGCCTTCTTGAAACCCATGTTCTCTTAACAATCACCAGTCTATTTTGACTCATTATTTTACTTCTTGGAGCTTCGTTCACCATTATGCTGCATATCCCAATGGTCGCATCTAGGTCCTCTTCAAACTCTCCCTCATATTCCTCTCCCCCTTCAACACTTCGCACGAATGATATCCTCCTGTAAGGCTACTCTTCTAGGCATTTCATCTTTGTTACAGACTACTGTGACTTCGCGGACTGCGTCTTCGGGGCTGAACTCCAGGACCTTCGCTACTATATGGATTTTATACTTAGTGGAGTAACCAATGTGACCACATGCGTGTCATGAGTAAAATGGATCAGGTTATTGTTAGTGAAAATCGGATTTTGGCCTTCCCAACCAGCTTCGCATCCTTCCTCTCCCCCACGTGTCAAATCACCACCCTATGATTATTACCTTGCCCATCTGTACAATCGTTCCCATAGGAGGAGCTTTAAATTTCTTATCTTTTAGACCAATGACCCCTTCTTCCTTTCCTATTTCACGAGGCTTGGGAAATTCCGCCGAGGGGAGGCATCTTTTTACCATTGTTACTACGCTGCACCACCATAAAGCTGGTCTCTCTTCACTTCATAAGTCTGAATACAGATCCTTTCTTGTTAAAGGCCAAACTATTACAGATGAGCTCTAAAGTAAGATGGTCTTGGATCCCTGGAAGCCGTCCCTTATATCGAAAGAAAAATCCCTGAGACATTGCCTCCTTATTAGGGAGAACCATGAGCTCTTATTCTTTGTTAACTCTCAAAAACCCGCTGGCTCAAGTTTACTGATTCTAACACCTTTTTTTCCATAGAGTCATAAAGCTGAGAAGGAATAAAAATTCATTGCTTCCATTATGAATGACCTTGGGAGGTCCTCAATGCCCCAACTAACATTGAGGATTATTTTTTCTCTCATTTCCAGCATTCTCTTGGCTCTAGATTGTCTCTCCCCTACTTCTCTTGGATTTCAACTAGGAGAACACTATAACTCTTAACCACTCCAGGTGGGCATCCCTAACCCGGCTTGTTGAAAACAAAGATATTAAAATGACTCTCTTCTCCATTGGAGATGACAAATCCTCGGGGCCGATGGTTACACGGCCAAATTCTTCAAAATTCTTGGGATATCATGAGGGAGGATATTTGTAGGGTAATGAAAAGTTTCTTTCACAGCGACAGATTTCTTAAAGAAATCAACTCCATCCTTATCACTCTTATCCCTAAAACTAATGTCGCTTCCTCTCTGAGGGACTTCAAGCCCATCTCATATTGCCATACATTATACAAAATCATCAGTAAAATCCTGGCGAAGAGACTCAAGGGCCCTCCCCCTTCCCTCGTGAATGATAGCCAGGGGGCTTCATCAAAGGCCGCCTCATCTCAGATAATATCCAGCTTTGCTCCTGCCTGATGAAAAACTACCAAAGGGCTAACATCTCCCCTCGGTGCATGATGAAGATGGATATTAGAAAATCTTTTGACACTGTTGAGTTGACCTTCTTCCAGGACACCATCTTCTTCCCCGAGAGACTTCAAGCCCATCTCATATTGCCATACATTATACAAAATCATTAGTAAAATCCTGACAGAGAGACTCAAGGGCTCTCCCCCTTTCCTCGTGAGTGATAGCTAGAGGGGCCTTCATCAAAGGCCGCCTCATCTCAGATAATATTGAGCTTTGCTCTTACCTGATGAAAAGCTACCAAAGGGCTCACATGTCCCCTCAGTGCATGATGAAGATGAATATTAGGAAATCTTTAACACTGTTGAATGAACCTTCCTCTAGGACACCCTCTCCTTCCTAAATTGCCCCAAAGTTTGGTAACTGGATCATGCAATGGGTAACTACCACGTCATTTTGATTAACATCAATGGCTCCCCTTCATGGGTTTTCAAAGGCGAGCGCGGTTTGCGTCAAGAAGATCCCATTATCTCCTTACTTATTTGTGTTGGTTATTGATATGCTCTCTCACCTTCTTGACCAACTGCACCTATCTCTAACCTCCCGCTACCATTCATCATGCAAATCTCTCCGTCTATCTTACATTTCTTCATTTATGATGCCCTCTTATTCTATAAAGGAGACAAGAGTTTATATCCCTTATGCTAAATAAAGTCAATCTCTTCTATGAGACCTCTAGGCTCAAGCTTAACCCCTAAATTAAAATTCAACCTATTCCTTGGGAGGGGGGGGGGGGGGGGGGGGAGGTTAGTTAGCCCTCCTCTAGCTGAATTGATTCTTCGATCCACTGGGTGTAACCCTGGCTCTTTTCCTTTTCGCTACTTGGCATCCCTATAACAACTAAGAAGCATAAAACTACTTATTAACCCCCTTATCAACAACATTCACAGTACTATATCCTCTTGGGGCGGTAGATCCCTTTCGTTCATAGGTCAGTTATCCCTCATTCAAAGTACCCTATTAATACTGTTGGCTTTTATACTTCCTTCCTTTCCATCCCCGAATTTGTTAACAAGAGCATTATCAATCGATTTGCTCCTTTCTCTTGTCTCGGGCTGATAGCAACATAACACCTTCGGTGGCTTGGAGTACCTTCACCGCCATCAAGAAATTAAAATGAGGGCATTGGGATTAAGGATATCCATAAATGGAACATGTGCTTCATACTTAAGATCATCTTCTCTATCGATAATTATCCCGAGCGTCTGTGGATCCACTGGATTCATAATTTATTCTTGTCAGGCCATAACATATGGACGACCACAACTAAGGGGATGGCCCATGGACATGGAAATCTATCCTACACGCTAGTGACTGGTTGATTAAGCAATGTGGGTCCACTGTAGATGCCTCGTCACTCCTTCTATCATACCCTCCCCGTCCTCGTGTCAACTCATTTTATAATGATGTCTTTCTTCCCTCTAGGCCTTTTACCTGGTACAACATATGTTGGAAAACTTGATCAACCCCAAAGCCAAATTTATGTTATGGGTTACTCTTTAAGGTAGATTGAATACCAGTGATAAGCTGTAACACCCCTATAATAATAAAACAACAGCGGAAAATAAACTAAAGGTGCTACAGACCATCGGGCTCCAAACACCCGGTACCAACCTCACCAATTACAACCATTACAATTAACTAAGTTACGGTTTGAACTTCGAGAAAACTTAAAATACATTCACTCTCCATAAACCTAATCCCATCCCAATCACTCATGCTCTTCGTGGCCACCTGTAAATTAATTGTACCTGCAAGATGAAACCAAGCAGCCCACCCGGGAGGGGTGAGTCAGTTCCCTGGAATGGAACTGGTACAATTCTCCAAAGCAATCTTTAAAACATAACTCTTCAAAATAAACAGTAACTTGAAATTAAACTTTTGAAAGTAAAACAGGGAAACAAGGCACTTTAAAATCATCAAGCCAAAGATAACAAGTTAAGGATAAAGATAAATAATAGGAAGGTAAAGCTAGTGAAACAAAACCACACCATGTGTTAGTGAACATCCAATGTCTTAGTTAAACCCAATTCCCGTTAGGAGTAGAAAGACTCAGATAGTCACAAAGGACTAGGAATGATAAGATAGATCCAAGAACTAATAACTCAAGAGTGGAATAATTCAACTGGGAGAGATGGCCCCCACCTCCAAGTACGTCCTTTTAGGACAGGGGATATACAGCCCCTCACTGTCTACAACGTCCTCTTAGGACAAGGGATATACAACCCTTTACTGTTAATATAAACGTCCGTATGGACGAGGGATATACAGCCCCCTACTGTCAAATATTAATGTTCGTATGGACGAGGGATATACAGCCCCCTGCTGTCAAATATAAATGCCCCTATGGGCGAGGGATATACAGCCCCCTACTGTTACCATTGAAGATGCGTGCACGTCGAAACCTTAAGAACCAACTCATGGATGAAACGATATCTAGAGTCAAAAGAAGAATTTACCAAAATTGATCTTTTCCAAATTCCCACCAGATCACTAACTACCCAGAGCAATACCAAAACACTCAGTCCTACAGAGTGCAGAAGCGTAAACCCTAAGCAGTCAATGTCTAATGGAACAACCAAATAGAAGGAACCAATACCCAAGTGAGTTTCACATTCAAGGCTCAGTTAGTCACACAAGCCGAGTTAGTCACACAACCATTTCCCTTTAAAAATTCCTCTTAAGCTCAGTTAGCGTTTTCCAAAACATTCCACAAGTCAATCAGCAAAAATATCGGAGTACGAGAAATCATACCTGGTCAACGCTGTAGCAGTTCTAGTAAACTTGTGCAAACATTCAACAATCCTCTGAGGAACATTGAAGATAATTTACTATCAATAACCTGTACCCTAAGTTAAACTTAAATAAACTCCTCTCTCTTATTTCCAAATCTCAATTATCTTATAAGCCCTCGCTTAAATGTTATGTATAACCTTTGACTTATTTTAGAAGGTTGTATAGCCCAAGGTTGTAGGATCAAGGAATGTATTTTATTAACACCTGCTAACTGTCCACTCCTATCCACTTTATTCATATTTAACCACAATCCTCACATTCAAGACTTTTGAGACCTTTATAACATAAATGTGTTTAATATTATAATCAATCTTAGAATTCCAATGATAAGCTTAAGCTAAATACTTTTATTCTTAATTTAGAATAAACATGGTATTATGACCTATGATGGATTCATCCCATAATACTATACCATTATTTCACAATGTAATGATTATGTTTTTCATCAATATCCACTAGATAATCCATTGTGATTAAGTCTTCCCCTTAACTTAACTAAGATCTACATCTTGTATATTGGGATCGTAGTGTTGTAGACGCGTTTTATTAGAACATAATTGAACTGCTAAACTCAATGATCATATCCTTAGTTCAGAATGACTTCCTATTATAACCGTCTAATAATCTTGTCATAAGATGTTAAATTGCTTCTCATCCTGAATAATTATACTAAAGTTAACTTAGATTAACGAATTAATCTTACATTTAGTACTCACAAGGTATATTATATGTTTTATTATTACCTATACAATAAGGTGTTTAGTATAACCTTTTATGTATCCTTACTTACATTTATTTCCTAAATGTTTTATTTTTACACACATTCCCTCTATAGACTATGTATAATCCTTTGTACTAAATTTCATTAACTTAAGCCTTAAATACGTTTAAAATTGTTTTACAAAACCTAAGGTTTCAAAGGAATAACCTAATAAATTAATTTCCTTTATTGTATTTAGGACGGACAATATATCTACATAGAGTAGAATTTATCAAAGAATTAAATTCTGGTTCGTAAGCGAAATTGTTAATTATATGAAAATTCTCATATTTTATATTCAAATAACCTATCATTATTTCCCATTACCGTAAAGTATATCAATATAACATCTTATGTAACTTAGTTTTATCTAATAAAAGGTTCAAAGGTTTTAAGTATCAAATTCCCATTTATAAACCTTCCTCTAAATTCTCACCACTAAATACCTCACTTAATTGTAAACTCACATCCTGAATATTGGTAATAAATGTATTTTATATGGCTTATCTAATTATAAGAAACTTAAGGATAATTATTTAGATAAATTTCCAAATCATCGTTTAATATAGATTATATCATAATCCTTTTAATGATTCTATCTTAAAACATTAAGTTATATTTCACTACCATAAATGTTAAGAAATAATTAAATCTAGACTTACTAATCCACCTCACATTTAGATGTAAAAGTATTTTACTTATTTTATTATGGTTTATATATTAAGAACATCTAGATGTAAACGTATTACATTTGTTTACCATTAATTATAGAATAAGATCTATTTGTACAACATTTCATGTAATCACAATTTTTCCTAAGTTTTAACTTATTAATTACTTTATCCCAATTTAAGATTTACATCCTGGTCATTGACAAATAATACTATACATGTATTTTAATACGGTTATGTATAAACCTTGGAAATTCAAAGGTAAATCTTAAGCCTAATACATAACTATAATTTAATACCACCTCATATAATATTCTTCTATTAGTATTATGCAGAGGTTTAGTTTAACTTATTAATTCCTTCGTATTATATTTCCTATAAGGTATCCAATTTTATTATGTTAAATGTATATATTTATATATACTAGGATTTGTTCAAAACATTATTTATGTAGTTTTATTGTATTTAATTATGTTTAATAACTTTTAGGCATAACACAACCGACATATGGTTTACAAAATAACGTGTTCCTTTTATTTATTTAATATATATAAGTATACCTGTATTAGAGTTTAACTAAGACATCCCCTATGTAAATATTTAAACTATCTTATACTACAACCTTTAACTGCATTCCAAGTATGTTTCATAAAGTATTTCTTTTACTATGTCTTAGGATTCTAGCTCTTATAATATTTAGTTATTATAAGTGTTAAATTATTAGTTCCTTGCTTTACTCCAAGTTACTACCTTATTCCCTTTTTATATGTGTAGAAATATAATATATATTTTCCTTAGTTTAATTAAAAAAATATTAACTCCCATATAGTATAAATAATAAAACGTAAAAATAATAAATTCCTTGATTTACATAAGTTCCCACTTAAATAAGTATATATACATATATGTAAATAATTTCACTTCTCTTAAAAGCTAATACCAAAACATTTATAAACTTACTGTTTAAAATGTTAATTTAGTTTCCCATATTTTCCCCAGCTTAAAAACTTCACTAACAAACTATACTTTAATTTTTGGTTACATTAAAAACTATATATTATAAGTTATTCTTATGAAAAACTCACAAACATAATTTTTAAAACCTTTTACCATTGCCCAATGAAATACCCCGACCTTATATATGGCGATTAAATTATCCTAATAGGTATTTAAGAGCCTAATAATGATTAAGAAGTATTGGTAAGGGAAAATAAATCCGAAAGAAATAAAGAAACGCTTAAAAAGCGAAAAACGCTGAATAAGCGTTAAATAACCGTAGGAGGTATGAGACCTCGGTTAGCGTATTATATGGATTCTAAAGGTTTAATAAGACCTAAATAATATATGGGAACGATTCCCGAAGAAAACGGATCCAAGAAATGTATTAAAACGCTAAAAGAGCTTTAGCGCACGTTTTTCAAGGAAACCCGAAAACGTGACTTTAAGTGGTCAAACAGACCCTTAAAAATTATGAATCATTAAATAATAGTTATTAAGCATTTATGGAAGCTTAATAACCAATAAAAATAAAGAAACGAGAAAATTCCGAAAACGGGCCCGGTTAGTGAATAGTATCAAAACCTGGTAAAATAACAAGCGTTTCTGTAAAAGACGAAAAACGCTCCAACTAGCAGTGATGTGTGGGGCCGATTTTTAAGGGGTCAAATAACCCTCTCACACACATGTAACTAGCTAGATTAATGTAGAGTCAAAAAGCAAAAAGGTGGGAAGTAAAAAGCACTCACACACTCTCTCTCCCCTCATTTCTCTCTTCTCTCTCCTTCCCTCCTTCCATCTCCATCGATTTTGCCCTCTCTCTCTTCTGGTTGGGCGATTTCAAAGCCCCAAAGGAAGCTCCCATGGCTTCCTCACTTTCTTCCTCATGCTCTAGCTCCATTTGAGCTCCAAATGTAAAATAAATTACATATTTGTAATCCCCTCATCCTCCTCTACATTTCTATCTTTTCAAAATTCGAAAAGGATGAGTTTCATCTCCATGGGTTTTCCCCATTTGAAGAGAAAAGCACACCATTGTGAAGCTTGGAGTCTCCTCTTTCCAACAAGGTAAAAATCTCCATGAAAGACCTCACTTTTCTCATCTCTTGGTATGGCCGATTTTTGGTCTCTCTCTCTTACCTTTTTTTCCTCTTGTTTTGGAACTTTTCTTCAACCCTCCAATGGTGGTGAGAACACCTTCTTGAACCAAGGGCTAAAACCCCTCCTAAAGCACTCCAAAGGTAAACCCTAGAATTTGTATTTTAAACACTCCAATGAATTAGTGTTAATGTGAGGGCTAGTAGATTAATCATGCTTGTCTTTGTGTGCTTGGGTGATGGGAATGGAGTTTGGCAACTCCATTCCCCATAAAACCGATTTGGACAAGAAAGAGAGCAAGAGGAGAAATGGAAAAGGAAAGAAGGAGTATAAGCTCAAGGTAAGAGCTCCTTCCTAATGTAAATTCTATTGCATTAGAGTAATGGGAATGGGTAAAATATTTAAAGAACCCAAAACCTTGTACTAGTATTGAGAATTGTGAAGTTTGAGTATTTAAGAGCAAGTATGTGGATTGTAGGCCTTAGAGCCAAATAATTGTATATGAGTATTTGTATTGTGGATTGAGGAAATATTGGTGTATTGGGATTTTGTGTGTGCTGGTAGAACCCTTGTGGTGGCTAGAATAGGGATGAATTTGATGAGAAAGGATGTGTGTGAATAAGTAAGGAAAGTAGATGAACTATGGCAAAATTTTAGTAGGAATTATGTATTTAAGGATGACTTGGTGAGTGGGAGAACCAAGGTGTGTATTGGGATTAGTAGAGAGGTTTAGTAGCTATGGAATGGTAATTGTAGTATGAGAAATAAGAAGTGTAAAATCTGTAGCAAAGTGTATAAGAATACATCGGAGAAGTTAGGAGAATTTAATGTGCAGAATTTGTAAAAGGAGTGTTGGAACTTGGGGTAGGTAGTGCGATGGCTTAGAAATGAATTGGTATGGTAAGGAGAGGTATTTAGAATGCTAGGAGTAGCATTGGTTGAGGAAGTATTGGATGGGAGAATTGAGTTTTAGAACCTGTAGCATAAGTGTAACAAAAAAAACTGTTACAAGTGTTGAAAAAGGAGTAAGGGAATTGTGTAAATTGATTGATGGATTTAGTAATGGATTTGGTGGATGGATTGAGGTATATTAGGAAGCCTAAATGGCACTAAAACATGAGGGATTACATGTAGGAAGATTTGGGAAGTAATGGGTAAAAGAGAGGACTGAAAACAGATTTTAAAACTGAAGTACTAGGCCGGACCGGACTTGCGACCGGACTTGCAAGTTCGGTCGAGCCCAGAATTACAAAGACGGGAAACCTTCTGGAATGGACCAAACTTGCGACCGGACTTGCAAGTTCGGTCGGACCAGAAAATTCTCCCGTCTGAAACCTTCTGGAATGGACCGAACTTGCGACCGGACTTGCAAGTTCGGTCGGCCAGAAAAATTCCGTAGATGAAAGCTTCTGGAATGGACCGACTTGCGACCGGACTTGCAAGTTCGGTCGAGCCAGAAATTTCCGTACTGATAGCTACTGGAATGGACCGGACTTGCAAGGTCGGTCGCAAGTCTGGTCGTGTTAAAATATATATTATTTCTATTCTATGATTATAATAATCATATGTATATATATATATGCCTATGCACAATATGCATATATATGCAGTAGTACATAAGTACACCACATATGAAGTAGTAAAGGTAAGAAAGTAAGTATATGAGTAGGAAAACAAGTATAAAAAGTAACCAAGTAAGTTGAGAGTATGAGAACATTAAGTACACCGGGATAACGGGGTAAGTACGGAGTAGTAATTATTTGTGTATCGTAAGAGTATAGTATTAATAATAACGTTGGAACATTTCAGTGAGACATAGTGGAACAAAGGAACGAGGGAACACATGGTAGAGCTAACTTCGGTGAAAGGTATGATTTCTTCATGCCCTGTATCCTAACCTGGTTACCCCGATTTGTGTGCTTATGTGATCACCAATAAGATAAATGCACGAATCGGACTTATATTGCACTTAACTGTGTTTGGACTATTTGTTCCTGTTGTATCTTCTTGAACAATTAGTTTGTATAATTCATGAAATGAATGAATGGGAATGAGGAGTATGTGTAAGTATTGTGTACTCGTGTATTGTATGTATGTATGGAAATGAAGTATACTCTGCTAATTCCTAACATTCTAACTCCTAACTTGAGTAGTAGTGAGTAAAAAGGAATGAGTAGAAGTCCGATATAGTTTCGGCCACACGTGAGGATAAGGAAACACAAGAGGTTGGATCCGAATCCTGGCTGTAATCTTTTCCATGGACCAATTCCCTTGAATGGGTAGCATCCTGGATTAGTGGGCCACCCTAAAGCCCGGTGGTGGGATGTAGTAATCCCTGCCCGGAGGTCATACCGACTTAACTGGAAGTAAAGTATGTAAGAAGTAAGTATTGTATGTGTGTCGGTCTTGACTATTGTAAGTCATTGACCGGAAGTAAAAGAGTATCGAACACCCGATTAACCCGGGTGTGTAATGAAGCTAACTGGACCTTTGTATGTATTGGAGAATCGTATCTCCGTATTGCGTATTGGGTATGTAATGAGTATGTATTGTGTATGTGTAACCCGGAAGATGGTTGGTAAGTATTGGTTGACTTGTATTGTCCTCCAAGCATGTATGGTACTGTACGTATGTATGTATACCTTGTGTAGTATTGTAGTATCGTGAATGAAGGCATGTATGTATGTATTGCAAAATGAATTGCATGTATTCGACCAAATGGTCGGCGTACCCTCGCTAGTACGCGGGGTATGCGGTTATCATATTCAGCGAAAGCTGACCCCCTCGGGGGAACGTTTTTAGTGCGCAGGTACCCGGAATGGATACGGTCAAGGTAAGAGACCGGTGGCGCGCCTTGTAACTAGAAGTATCTAAATTGTGAGGAATGGGTAGCAGATTGACTTCCAGTGAGTGTGTATGAATTTGGGGGAAGTACTGTAATGACTTTGGAACCTAGTAAACTCGGTATGCGTAGTGTATTATCTTGTACGGAATTGTGGAGTATTGTATTGAATGGAGTATGGTATTGAATGGAGTATTGTATCGAATGGAGCATTGTAGTATTCAGCATGTAATGGGAGTATGTATTGTATTGAGTAGTACTCGGATATTCCGGTCCATCAGACCGATGCTGTATGTAGTAGTAGCCTTGTTAGTCACGTGGGTGGCTAACGGCATTGTATCACCCGCCGTTGAGTAAGTATGTATCCGCTGCGAGAGTACGAATGTATAAGGAGTTGGACGGTAATTACAGTGTTAGCGGTAGGGGTGTTACAAAAAGTGGTATCAGAGCGAAGTATCGCTCTGATGACTGGAAATACCGAGTTTAGGAATACCGAGTTAGGAATTAGAAGCTTAGGGCTAAGGGCTGAGTGTTAGCATTAGATATGCTAGTTAGGAGCTACCGGTGAGCACCGGATACCTACAATACCAGTCCCGCCCGCCGCGAACCCCATTGTGTAACTTGGGAAAGGACGCCAGGGAGAGGGAAAGTCCTCTCGTACTCGGGGAAACCCGATCTGGCAGTTGTGAAGCAATCACACAGTAAACAAGAACCGACATACGGTAGATTCCCAGAATTGGAAGTCCGGAGATGGAACCCGGTTGAACAATAACACCCGCACTCAATAGCGGTTGAACGAGCACTCCAACTACGATGAGGCTACAACTTGCAACAGCATGGGGCGACGTGCTTAGCAGTCGCGAAACCTAGCTAGTCAACCAGCAGTAGGAAAAGCAGCACTAAGCGTGCAAAGGAACAGGAAAAAGTACAATAACAGAACCCAAGACACAAGTCTACGGGATAGTAATACTTGAATAATACCACCAACGGTATGCTAGCTGACTAAGGACATAGTCAGAAGCGGTTAACTCCAAAGCTACAACGCCATTAAGGTTACAATACCTGGCCTATATAACACAGACAACTAAAAGAACAACCATAAGGTATAATCCGATAGGACTACGAGGGTAGTGCCTAAACAAGGTAGGCTCAGTAACCACCACAAGTGTGTGGAAACGAGCCACAAGGAACAACACTAAACCAAATAAAGCGGGAATCTCCAAGGATTGGAGAAGTACCCAGACCTACGACGGCCATGTCTAGACCACCAAGAAGCTACCTAAAAGACCGAGTATCCCAATCAGCGATCAATAAGATCAAGGGAAGAGTTAACAAGACTATCAAATACTAATGGAAACCATACCGTGATCGGTATAGAATTACCCAAAAACCGCCAGTACCACGCACTTGCCACGGCAAGTGCAGTAAGGACAGAAATATGTAAAGGAACTCTACACCACAGGTACATAGTAATGTACCGTGGCTACAAGAAGCAACTACAGGATCACACATCCTACAACTAGGAGTATGGAACCTTGGAAAGGCCCGACGGCCTGACCATTACTTTAACCTCATACCAGTCAGCATGAAGCTAGACTTGGTCAAGACCTCAAGCATGGCTGTGCCATGGGAGATTTCTTTTAACACTGAACCATTGTTTTCAAACCCGAATTCTTCTTTCAAAACCACAACTTCTTTTAAAACCTTGGATTTTAAAACCAAATCAACAGAATTATGGTGGGTATCATGGAATGATACAAGAGGAGTTGACAATAGAATACTTCACCTAGGCGTGTGACGAACACTACGAGTGTACCCAATTACGGGATGTGGGACAACTGCACTCCGAAGGAGCTTGCGGGCCTGACATATAGTTGGGTAAGTGGTAACGTATCAACATGGTACCCCACGTATGTATACATGTAGTGTACGAAACACGGGAAGTAGTCGACTCCATTCTACGGACCATCAGTAAGTTCAAACCAGAACAACTGGACACCTCAGACAATTAAGCATAAAGGAACTCAGAGAATCCATCTGAAGATAAGGAGTAAGGACTAGGAAGTGCAGAGAGCACAGACTAGTCGGTATAGACAATGGATATGTCTCAAAGACATCAAGCAAATATATGACAGCTGGAAAGTATACCCAGCCTAACACAGTAAGGCCACTGCCTAAACATGAACACTATAATGCTCGACAAATGGGATAGAACTCCCAAGAGCAATCACGAGATTACCATGAAGTAAAATCCATCATCGAAGGGATATTAAACCTAGTCTCAAGCGCTAGGAGCAAGTATAAACGGTCTACCCAACGACGGGAGACGTTATAAACCTAAAGGGAATAGCTTAATACAACACCATAAGACGGTATATAGGACAACACATGTCATAAACATCAGCCGGATGTAACGGCGTGATCCAACGGCACCCAGGAGCAATCCTTGAAGGGTGTCTGAGATAACAGCAGTTGAACAAGTGTCTTGATAAGAGCACGGAAGCTAGAACAAGTATTCAGTCAGAACACCGAAGAGATTTCACTTAACAGGAAATACCCTAAATTAGCATCAGCTTGCCTAAAGGGTCTCCTATGAACGGAAGCGTGATGTCACGACTTACCATGGAGCCTAGTAATACCTCCAACCTACGGGGTATACATGGAGTAGAAACATGTGTAAGCAGCTTGCAAAGAGCATAGCTTGCAGCAATAAGGCTTAATGGCCACAAACCAAATACGTTGTGTAAACTGAAATGGTTGCAAAACCACACCAGTGGATAATAAGACTTGCAAGAGGTATTGTCTCATATGACAAGAAATCAACAACTGGACCATCAATTCAAACCCAACCTCCTGAGTGGCTTGGAGTAATGGTCAACTCAACGTCACTGTCACTAGAGCATCAGCCTAGTACACAATTGACAAGCTTTTAATTACCTGCATACCTTCTGTAGCAATGGTAACACAGAGGCATAGGAATCGTATAATGCCAACAATGGCCTAGTCCATACTTGGACACTACGAGAACCCAAGGGAAGGTACCCCTCGTTAACCAAAGACCACCAATGTGGTGACGATGTGAACCCTTAGAAAGGCTTCCATCTATTACAACAGTAAAGACTACACACATAAATATTGCCAAGAGGCGATCGAACAAGGAAAAGACATTCCAAACCATTACGACTTAAAGGAGTAAGTATACTTCACATGCACCCAAGCATGTGGTGAACCATTGTATAAATACTAACATAGCAAACTTTGTCATTAGACCTATGAGTGGAGACAAACCCCTCAACAAGAACTTCATTCACCAATGACAGAGTACTCTCCAACTGGAGAACGGGACCAGAAAACCCTTGAAGTTTCTTGGGATGTCCCGGTGACGTACATACAAGTAAAACTACACAGCTAGAGCCTATAACCAATGCTCAGCATTGAAAGACAATAATTGTCAAAACAATCAACGGGAATGCACATTGCACACCATGAATGACCAGCGCTCAAGAGAGCTCGTAACCCGACAAATTACTTCATCCATTATCAACCAAGATGCTGGGTAAATGATATCATGAATGAGGAAGTAATGTGAGGTAAGCTAACCTACACATGAAACCTAAATTGAAATAAAACATCCCCACAATGGGAAGATAATAGTATTGCGGAATACTACGACAACCGTCATACATATGACTAGGAACCTCCTAGGGTATGTACACCATAAGGAAATGGTGCCAACGATAATGGCAAGGAGTAAAGGTAAGCTACCACAGTAACGGAGACCGTAAAAACGATGTGTATAGTGAGTAAGAATACGGTGCGCAACAAGCGACCACTATGAGGAAGTAGTTAGACAATGACATGAAGTATAAGTATGAGACGACAAGCAGAAATATTCATCCCTATCACATAAGTGATTTACTGCCAAGCGTTTACGCCTCTCCACTCTGTATGACTGAGTGTTTGGTATTGCACTCGCGCAGTAATGATCTAATGCGATAGCTAGGAATATGGGAATGTAAACGTAGTAAACCTTCCTTTCACCAACAACATGGCATAAGCCAGTCAAGCAAGCTTAACAACAAACCGTGCGGCCTAAGGCCAAAGAGGCACGAAGAGTGTAAGCACACTGACAATCACAAGATGTGAATCCCATTGGAATAAAAAGGTGAAAGAAGACTAAAGAAAGTCACTTGGACCGACGCATTGGGAATGCAAGGTCATACAAGCAAAGAACACTTGTACTGAACCAGAAGAACTGGTGTAATTCAGAAGCTAGTGACAACAGAGGAAGCACTACAACTAGGTAGTGACTTAACCTCGCCCGACAACAAGTCGGAGGAACTTAGGGAATAATCGTGGGAGTACGAATAGTACGTGTAATAGATTACCAGAGAGCTGGTTACAATCTAAAACTCATTGAGTTCAAACAGCGGTAAAAGAATACCACACTGTTAGTAAACCTTATTCCCACAATAGAGGGATAGAAAGGTGATGTATAGCATATTAAGGATAACATGAAGGGTGAGTAACCCAAGTTATCAGGGTCGCGCAGCAGAAGCTAGTGGGCCCTAGCTAGGAAATGTAATACACCTGGTAAGTATGAAAGAATGGCTATTAATGCCTTGAAGCCGAATAGGCTAGAACTGAATTAATTATGAGTTAAATAAACTCATATAGGAATCCTCGGTGCAAAGACTAAACCATTGGTATGGTTAAGACCCTTTGACCAGAGCATATTGTATAGTATATCGTAGTGAAGCTAAACGCTTCAGATTGCCCAAATGAGCAAACCAATGTTAATAGTAACATATGGTAGATTACGTGGGCGTAATCCCTTTTAAGGGGGGTAGAGCGAAAACCGCTTAATGTAAGTTTCATGAAAAAACACAGAAACTATAATGTGCATAGCACAAATGAGAATCGAATTGATGATTGGTACTTATGTTAAATAAACATACGAATTCATTCATATTGTAACTGTGGTAATTGGGCACAAGAGATGCGAATACCATAGGATGAATATACCCATCTTGTAACCACAGTGTAAAAGTATTAGTAAAGAGGAGTATAGTAACTCTTGGGGAAACGATAATCCCTGTAGTGTGTGCCTATCTGAAGTTAGACATGGTATTACGATGCATGAGTCGGTATAAAACCGATGTATAACCTAGAGGAAATTGAGTTTCCTAGGTGATTGTCTTGAGATAATTGAGAATGAGTAGTGGACGGAGCTCCATAAGTATTGTATCCTTAAAGAAGTAGTACGGATTGACTATGAGTAGTAGAGGATTGTAACCGTGGGTAGTGTATTCGTAAGTATTTATTGGAAGTAAATCAAGGACAACCGAATTTCCTAAGTACTGTAGTCCTTAGCTAGAATATTTGAGATGAAGGAGAGTAGTGAATGGAAGTAGTAACAGACGATGAAATGAGTATTTAGGTATTGAATCTTGAAGCAAGTATTTGGAAGTAGAGTGAGGATGATTGATGGACTGAATTCCATCCTTTGGAGATGTGTGAAATTGTAATCACGACTAGGCAGAGTAAAAAGATAGAAAATTGAAATAATCAACTATCTGTTTGTTTGAAACTGATGTGGGAAGTCAAACTTGATCCTGATCAGATCGAGGGAAACCGACACAAATTGGGGTGGAAAGATAGTTCAACACTGATGCTGATCACATCAGGGTTGAACGATTCTTGAAGCTCCCCTTAAGTGGTCACAAGAATCACATAGGATAGAAGTAATGAATATACATTGGAATTTGAAGTTGTGTGTTTTAGAAAATTTTAATTGGTAGTAGTGAAAGAATTTCCTTCAGTATGGAGAATGAGGATCTGCTAGAAGGGTGTACCGAAGAAGATAGTAAGGTAGTGTGTGTATTATTCCAAGGGCAGTGGGACATAGAGGAGTCCTGTGTCTAGATGACCTTGGTGCCCGAGGGATGGTATGTGTATTGCATTGCTTTGGGGATAGCTTTGCACTGTATGTACGAGCTTGGTAATGAGGAACCGGATAGTTAGTAGTAGTGCGGATTGGAGTAACTATTGTAGATTGGTATAGTATGGTATGTAGGAACCATGAGGGATGGATTGGGAATCGTAAGGAGGAAGGATGTATTACGTTGGCACTAGACAAGTATAAAGGAGTAAGTATAGTTGTAACACCCGGGATTTTGCCTCAAAACATAGGTAATGAAATAACAAAGCTAACAGTGAAAACGGCTTTAAAAACGGACTCAAACGAGCCCTACTGGTGCAAAACAAGTCTGGTCCGAGCTTGTGTCCGGACATGGGAAGTTCGGACACAAGCTGAGACATTTAAACTGTAGAAATCCATCTGTCCGAACTTGTGTCCGGACATTGATGTTCGGACACAAGTCGAGAGTTGAAAGGATTGAAAACCAGAGGTGTCCGAACTTGTGTCCGGACTTAGAAGTTCGGACACAAGTAAGTTGGAAAAGTCTGAGAAAAATTAACGTGGCGTGTCCGAACTTCAATGTTCGGACCGAAGTTCGGACACACCAAAACAGAAAGCCTTTAAAACTTTCGGGGCCTGTCCGAACATGGATGTTCGGACGGACGTTCGGACAGGTCCTGATATACACCCAAAAATGCTAAAACAGGACCAATTCAACACCACATTACTCACAATAACTTAGCAACAAAAGAAAGGCCATTGTAGTAACTCCAGTACTTCAAATAACGACATAAATGCCTCTGAAAGATCTCTTAAACAATAAGTAACTTTCCAACATATCCGAGACCTTTTAAAGAATTAATCGAGTAAAACACTTCAACTAGATAGCAGCGGAAATAGCAAAATCCCCAAGGGCGTTACCGCCACACTCTAACAAAGAGTGCTCAGGCTTAAACCACTAACCAAAACCAAAACGATTCCAGAACTGAAAAAAACATAACGATTCCAAAACATAACTCAACTTGTTCAATGTAGCATTTATTCAGTCGTCCTAAACTATGTGACAGCGCGTCCCAAACCCCAATTCAGCCATGAGTACCTGCGATCATAAAACAACAATGGAAAACGCGAAGGGATCGCGCAAATCAGTGAAACTGAGTAAACATTGTCTCAACCCGTAAAATACATTTTGAAACCCATTTACATTTGCAAAACATTAACTCACACCATAATAATATCCAGCTTTACCAACACCAAACCACCATTAACAAAACATTTCAGGGGAGAACTTTCCAGGAATCAAATCAATGGTTTACACGGACGACCCCAATCCGGGTCGCAATAATTAGAATCCCACCTCACTCTACGTCCTTAAGTGTGCACACCCCCCAGAAGGTAACTTATGACCCAAAGGAGAGATCATTAGATGCTTAACTGCAAGTAATGTCTGCAGGCAAAAGTAATAAGAATATCCACGGGGTACATAGTACCAATAATCACACGGAGCGCCATAAGGCACCAATAAGTTACACGGAGCACCAGAAGGTACCAATCAATCCAATAACCAATTCAAGGAAAGTCTCCCAAAACATTTAGTCAAACCCTTTCGCAAAACATCACACCAGAATACTCACGGGGAAATAATTCCCAAACTTCCACAATCTCAAAACCACAGTAAATCCAAATCTTCGATAATCACAAAACACAGAGGTAAGAATGTTGAGCACAACATTTACCTGGATACGCTCACAGTCACCGAATCACTCAGCAAGGTCAGCAGTAGCGTTCGTCAGGGAATTCGGTGTCTAGAATTGCAAACAGAAATAAATCAGGACCTACTCAAACCAAGGAATAAATAACCTAACCTTACCAACGGATTCCCCTTACCCTTCTACAAGAACCGGCACCAGAAAAGCGGCCTAACGACGTTGGAGAACAAGAGCGTGAATTCAAAAGGGGTTGGAAGCTTGAAGAAAGAGAAGAGTGTTGTGACGGCGTATTGAAGATGAAGGAGATCGTGGGATTAAATAGAAAATAATTATTATGATATGATAAGATAGAAATAAGTTAATAAATACATTTGATTTTAAAAGGAGAGAGAGAACTGAAAATAGTTTGTAAAATAATAACAACAATAATATCAATCTGAAAATCAAGTAAAAATAACCTTTAAAAGTCATGGAAGGATCTAGATTCTGAATCAAGGGAATAATTAAATATTGTTTGGGTAAAAATAGAATAGAAGAAGGCTGGTTTACCGTTAATAAAGATTAGGAAAGATTATCTAAATGAATAGATAGAGGAATAAATACATAATAGCTGTATAAATAAGTTAGGAAGAGGAAATTATTTTAGGAAGAAGTAAAATCGAATTTGTGTACTTGAACATAATAACGTTATTTGAAACGGATGTAAATATATCGATATATATATATATGCTTCTCTGGGCCTTTATTAATCTTACTCATATCATTCCCGACTATATACTAATTTAATCCTAAGCCAAAATTCACGGGTATTTCATCTCATCCCCCTTAAAAGAAAGCTTCGCCCTCGAAGCTAAGTCTAGGTGATACTCCAACCACAAGACTGAAACCGAAAGTTGAATCCAACTGAACTTGACATAAGTCTTAAACGGTTACCTGCTCGAAGAGCTGTGGGTATTTCTTCCTCATCTCCTCTTCTACCTCCCACGTAGCCTCCTCGGTTCCATGATTAGACCATAAGACCTTGACCATACGGATGGACTTCGATCGCATCTCCCTGGTCTTAGTGTCCATTAGTCTGATGGGGTACTCCTCATAAGATAGATTCTGCTCCAGCTCCAAGACCTCTGGCTGTAACACATGCAAAGGATCGGGAACATACCGCTTCAGCTGGGAAACATGGAAGACGTTGTGAACTTTTCCCAGTTCACAAGGAAGTGCTAAACGGTAAGCCACCTCTCCAACTCTCTCCAAGATCTCATATGGTCCAATGAATTTGGGGCTGAGCTTCCCTTTCTTCCCGAACCTGGTTACTCCTCTCATAGGAGATACTTTCAAGAAAACTTTATCTCCCACCTCGAATTCCTCTGGTCTGCGCTTGAGATCGGCATAGGACTTCTGCCTGTCCTGGGCTGCCTTCATTCGTCTCTGAATCATCCGGACTTGCTCCATAGTCTCTTCAATCAACTGGGGCCCCAAAACAATAGTCTCACTAATGTCGCTCAGCATAACGGTGTCCTACACTTTCTCCCATACAGGGCCTCATAAGGAGCCATCCTGATGCTGGTGTGATAACTGTTATTATAGGAAAACTCTATCAGGTGTAGCATATCAGCCCACGAACCCTGAAAATCCATCACACATGCACGAAGCATGTCCTCCAAGGTCTGGATGGTTCTCTCGGTCTGACCATCAGGGCTGGATGAAACGCAGTACTCAACTTCACTGGTACCGTCCTCTGAACTTGCTCAACTACTAATAATGAGTGCTGGCAAAAACCTCGGTCTGTCTGAAATAATGGTCTCAGGTACCCCAAGATATCCACACATTTCTGATGTAAGCATCCACCAACTGGCTCATGGACCACGTCTTCTTCATGGGTGAACCGTGCAGACTTAGTGAGTCGGTCCACTATTACCCAAATCTGATTGACCCCCCCTTCGCTGGGGTAAACCCATCACGAAGTCCATGGAGATGGAGTCCCACTTCCACTTTGGAACCTCCAACGGCTGCAGTAAACCTCCCATCCTCTTGTGTCGAATTTGACCTTCTGACAGGTAAGACACTTCGACACAAACTCTGCAACTTCTCTCTTCATATTAGGCCACCAAAACATCTTCTTTAGGTCCTTATACAACTTATCACCGCCCGGATGAACTGAATAAGGAGTATTATGAGCCTCCCTCATCAGCCTCTCCTTTACCTCCACGCACCCCTGAGGTACACACCATCGGCCTCTAAACCTCAGACTGCCGTCACTGTGGGTCTCAAACCCCTCAGCTTTCCCTTCCTTCATCTTATCCTTGATGCGCTCCAACTTCGCATCACCAGGTTGTCCTTTGAGTATCTCTCCATAGATGTCGGAAGAGACACTCATGTGGTACAACCTCACCTCACGCTCTACTCCTCCCGCCTCCATCACTTCTAAGTTTAGCTTCTCAAAATCACGAACTAACTCGTCTGGAAGAACCCATATCGAATTCACAGAATGACTCTTCTTCCTACTCAGAGCATCGGCCACTAGGTTGGACTTTCCTTCATGGTATAAGATCTCCAAATCATAATCCTTGATCAGCTCCAACCATCTCCTCTGCCTCATGTTTAGTTCCTTCTGAGTGAAAATGTACTTGAGGCTTTATGGTCGGTGTAGATCTTGCAGGATACACCGTAGAGGTAGTGCCTCCAAATCTTCAGGGCAAAGACTACTGCTGCAAGCTCTAGATCGTGCGTCGGATACCTGGTCTCGTACTCCTTCAGTTGTCTCGATGCGTAGGCTATGACTTTCCCATGCTGCATCAAGACACATCCCAAGCCATACTTGGAAGCATCGCTGAAAACCTCAAATCCGTCTGTCCCCGAAGGCAAGGTCAACACTGGGGCTGTGGTTAACCTTTCCTTCAATGTCTGAAACGCTTTCTCACAGTCATCATCCCACTGAAACTTGGCTTACTTTCTTCATGAGATTCGTGAGCGGTCTAGCTATCTTTGAGAAATCCTTCACAAACCTTCTATAGTATCCTGCTAGACCCAGGAAGCTACGAACCTCTGTCAGATTACTCGGTGTTGGCCACTCTTTCACTGCTTGGACTTTGGCCGGATCCACTGAAATTCCTTCCTTGGTGACGATGTGGCCTAGGAATGCCACTCGATCCAACCAGAAATCACACTTGGTCAGTTTGGCGTAAAGCTGCTGCTCTCTCAAAATCTGCAAAACTGATCTCAGGTGCTCCTCGTGCTCTTCCTCATCCTTAGAGTAGATGAGGATGTCGTCTATAAAAACCACCACAAACCGGTCTAGAAAGGGATTAAAGATCCGGTTCATGAGGTCCATGAAAACTGCCGGCGCGTTCGTCAACCCAAAGGGCATCACCAGAAACTCAAAATGCCCATACCTGGTCCTGAAGGCCGTCTTCGGAATATCCTTTTCTGCAACACGTAACTGGTGGTACCCCGACCTCAGGTCTATCTTGGAGAAGACTCCTGCACCCTGAAGCTGGTCGAAAAGGTCGTCGATTCTGGGCAAGGGATATCGGTTCTTCATAGTAATCTGGTTCAGCTCTCGGTAGTCTATGCACAGCCTCATGCTCCCATCCTTCTTCTTTACGAACAAGACAGGAGCTCCCCATGGCGATACACTCGGGCGAATGTACCCCTTCTCCAATAACTCCTCCAATTGGACTTTCAGTTCCTTCAATTCTGATGGCGCCATACGGTATGGGGCCTTGGAGATAGGCGGCTGCTCCTGGCACAAGGTCGACGCTGAACTCTACCTCCCTGTCTGGCGGCATACCCGGAATCTCATCTGGAAAGACGTCAGGGAACTCATTCACCACCCGAATCTCTTCTATGGGCTCGACGCTTGTCTCAAATCCTGGACATGGCAGAGATATGCCTGCTGTCCCTTCTTCACTTGGGAGAGAATTGACATAGCTGAAACTATCTTTACTCCCGGTGTCTTCTCCATGCTACTGTAGGAGACTCTTCGGCCCGTTGGTCCTCTCAGAACGATCTTCTGCTCTCCACAATCGATCTTCTCTTTATACTTGCTTAGCCAGTCCATCCCCAAAATAATATCGAAGTCGGGGAGGACGAACTGGATCAGGTCAATTACAAATATCTCCCCCTTTATGTCTACCCCCACATCTTTCAATACAGCATTACAAGAAATAACCCGCCCCGAGGGTATAGATACTGCTATGGTAGAAGTCTTACAAGTTTCTAGACCCAATTTCTTAGCAAATTCCTCAGAAATGAAAGAATATGAAGCTCCGGTATCGAACAAAACATGAGCTGAAGTACCATGAACAGAAAAGGTACCTGCTAACACCTCTGCCTCGGCCTCAGCTTCGGCCCGGCTCATCACATTGATCTTCCCTGGAGCCCGCTGCTGGTTGCCTCGGTACTCCCCTTGGCCTCTATTGCCACCATTGCCGCCTTCTCCATTATTACGCTGAGGAGCGTCCCCGCGCTGATTTTGATTCGGGCCTCTGCCCTGCTGGTCGGGCTGCCTGAATGAACGGTCACCATTGTAACTTCTCTGCTGGCTGCCTCCCTGGGGACTCTGAAGACACTCGAACAATCGGTGTCCCCGCCTACCACAACGAAAGCAAGTGACCAAGTTCCCCTCACAATCTTTTCCTGGGTGGTCCTTGTTGCACCTCTTGCAGTAGAAGTGTCTCTCCGGTCTAGTCTCTCCTCTCTGAGACTGGTGCTGGGACTGGTCACCTCGTCTCTGGTCACCTCTGTGATCTCCCCCATGTCTCGGCCTCCCGTCTCTGCGGTCCGAGTAAGGCTTCCACCTCTTCTCCTGCTGATGATGTCTGTGGGACTGGTCCTCCCGTCCCCGGGGTTCATCTCCTCCTTCCACCTTCCTCTTATTACCAGCCAAGACCTCCTTCCTCTTCTGCTGCACCCTGTATAGGTTAGCAGCTTTCCCGTACGCATCTTGAAGCGTCGGGATAGTCAGCACGCTGAGGGCCTCCTGCAGACTCCAGTTTAGCCCACCCACAAACCTCTGCACCTTCGACGCCTCGTCGGGAACCATCGTAGGAGCAAACCTGGCCAGCTCCAGGAACTTCGAATGGTACTCCTTGACACTCAGAGATAACTGCTTGAGTTCTGAGAACTCCAAATATTTCTGCATTCTGACATGCTCGGGGTAGAAGCGTCTCCTCATGGCCTCCTTCAGGCCATCCCAACCAAAATCAGGTCCAGCTAGTAGTACATCCCTGTTGGCGGACCACCAGATGTCGGCCTCACTCTTGAAATAATACACTGCTGCGTTTACCCTCCGGTTTGCTGGGCAATTGACTGCTTCAAAGATCTTGTCAAATTCCCTTATCCAGTCTTCAAGTAGCACTGGGTCTTCCTCTCCCTTGAAGGGTGTGGGCTTCAGATGGGCAATTCTCTTGGTGTGTCCTCTGGCACATTATCCCTCTGCGCCTGCCTCTGGACTATTTGTCCCAAGTTGAGAGCCAACTCCTGCAACTGCCTCATCGGGTCGTTGGCGGCCATCTGAGTTTGGCGACTCCTGCTTCTGGTGTGGTATGGGAAACTCAGTCTGTCAGCCAGTCCTGCACTCCCTAGAGCTCTATTCGAACTCCTGATTACATATACTAAGCAAGGTAAGCAGCATTCACCCGCATCCCCCATATATTAAGTCTCTACCCCATATTAGGAGTTAGCACACATCTAATAACTCCAATACCAGTACACAATACTCAATCAGTTATACTAAAATCATCACAATCAGGGTATACATACGCAACATCGCAGGCACCACAATTCCCCCAAACGGCTTACCCCACATTTTAGTTGCTTTGTAATCCAAATTTTATCTTATTTACCAAACACGGCTCTGATACCACCTTGTAACACCCGGGATTTTGCCTCAAAACATAGGTAATGAAATAACAAAGCTAACGGTGAAAAACGGCTTTAAAAACGGACTCCAAACGAGCCCTACTGGTGCAAAACAAGTTTGGTCCGAGCTTGTGTCCGGACATGGGAAGTTCGGACACAAGCCGAGACATTTAAACTGTAGAAATCCATCTGTCCGAACTTGTGTCCGGACATTGATGTTCGGACACAAGTCGAGAGTTGAAAGGATTGAAAACCAGAGGTGTCCGAACTTGTGTCCGGACTTAGAAGTTCGGACACAAGTAAGTTGGAAAAGTCTGAGAAAAATTAACGTGGCGTGTCCGAACTTCAATGTTCGGACCGAAGTTCGGACACACCAAAACAGAAAGCCTTTAAAACTTTCGGGGCCTGTCCGAACATGGATGTCCGGACGGACGTTCGGACAGGTCCTGATATACACCCAAAAATGCTAAAACAGGACCAATTCAACACCACATTACTCACAATAACTTAGCAACAAAAGAAAGGCCATTGTAGTAACTCCAGTACTTCAAATAACGACATAGATGCCTCTGAAAGATCTCTTAAACAATAAGTAACTTTCCAACATATCCGAGACTTTTTAAAGAATTAATCGAGTAAAACACTTCAACTAGATAGCAGCGGAAATAGCAAAATCCCCAAGGGCGTTACCGCCACACTCTAACAAAGAGTGCTCAGGCTTAAACCACTAACCAAAACCAAAACGATTCCAGAACTGATAAAACATAACGATTCCAAAAAAACTCAACTTGTTCAATGTAGCATTTATTCAGTCGTCCTAAACTATGTGACAGTGCGTCCTAAACCCAATTCAGCCATGAGTACCTGCGATCATAAAACAACAATGGAAAACGCGAAGGGATCGCGCAAATCAGTGAAACTGAGTAAACATTGTCTCAACCCGTAAAATACATTTTGAAACCCATTTACATTTGCAAAACATTAACTCACACCATAATAATATCCAGCTTTACCAACACCAAACCACCATTACAAAACATTTCAGGGGAGAACTTTCCAGGAATCAAATCAATGGTTTACACGGACGACCCCAATCCGGGTCGCAATAATTAGAATCCCACCTCACTCTACGTCCTTAAGTGTGCACACCCCCCAGAAGGTAACTTATGACCCAAAGGAGTAGATCATTAGAGCTTAACTGCAAGTAATGTCTGCAGGCAAAAGTAATAAGAATATCCACGGGGTACATAGTACCAATAATCACACGGAGCGCCATAAGGCACCAATAAGTTACACGGAGCACCAGAAGGTACCAATCAATCCAATAACCAATTCAAGAAAGTCTCCCAAAACATTTAGTCAAACCCTTTCGCAAAACATCACACCAGAATACTCACGGGGAAATAATTCCCAAACTTCCACAATCTCAAAACCACAGTAAATCCAAATCTTCGATAATCACAAAAACAGAGGTAAGAATGTTGAGCACAACATTTACCTGGATACGCTCACAGTCACCGAATCACTCAGCAAGGTCAGCAGTAGCAGTAGCGTTCGTCAGGGAATTCGGTGTCTAGAATTGCAAACAGAAATAAAATCAGGACCTACTCAAACCAAGGAATAAATAACCTAACCTTACCAACGGATTCCCCTTACCCTTCTACAAGAACCGGCACCAGAAAAGCGGCCTAACGACGTTGGAGAACAAGAGCGTGAATTTAAAAGGGGTTGGAAGCTTGAAGAAGAGAAGAGAAGAGTGTTGTGACGGCGTATTGAAGATGAAGGAGATCGTGGGATTAAATAGAAAATAATTATTATGATAAGATAGAAATAAGTTAATAAATACATTTGATTTTAAAAGGAGAGAGAGAACTGAAAAATAGTTTGTAAAATAATAACAACAATAATATCAATCTGAAAATCAAGTAATTAAATAACTTTAAAAGTCATGGAAGGATCTAGATTCTGAATCAAGGGAATAATTAAATATTGTTTGGGTAAAAATAGAATAGAAGAAGGCTGGTTTACCGTTAATAAAGATTAGGAAAGATTATCTAAATGAATAGATAGAGGAAATAAATACATAATAGCTGTATAAATAAGTTAGGAAGAGGAAATTATTTTAGGAAGAAGTAAAATCGAATTTGTGTACTTGAACATAATAACGTTATTTGAAACGGATGTAAATATATCGATATATATATATTGCTTCTCTGGGCCTTTATTAATCTTACTCATATCATTCCCGACTATATACTAATTTAATCATAAGCCAAAATTCACGGGTATTTCAATAATAGTATCCCAAAACCTCGAACAACTTTGAGGACAAAGTTCTTAAGGGGGGTAGATTGAAATACCCCACCTTATATATGGCGATTAAAATATCCTAATAGGTATTTAAGAGCCTAATAATGATTAAGAAGTATTGGTAAGGAAAAATAAATCCGAAAGAAATAAAAAAACGCTTAAAAAGCGAAAAACGCTAAATAAGCGTTAAATAACCGTAGGAGGTATGAGACCTCGGTTAGCGTATTATATGGATTCTAAAGGTTTAATAAGACCTAAATAATATATGGGAACGATTCCCAAAGAAAACGGATCCAAGAAATGTATTAAAACGCTAAAAGAGCTTTAGCGCATGTGTTTTCGAGGAGGAAACCCGAAAAATGTGACTTTAAGTGGTCAAACAGACCCATAAAAATTATGAATCATTAAATAATAGTTATTAATCATTTATGGAAGCTTAATACAATAAAAATAAAGAAAAGACGAAAATTCCGGAAAACGGGCCCGGTTAGTGAATAGTATCAAAACCGGGTAAAATAACGAGCGTTTTCTGTAAAAGACGAAAAACGCTCCAACTAGCAGTAATGTGTGGGGCCGATTTTTAAGGGGTCAAATAACCATCTCACACACATGTAACTAGCTAGATTAATGTAGAGTCAAAAAGCAAAAAGGTGGGAAAGTAAAAAGCACTCACACACTCTCTCTCCCCTCATTTCTCTTTCTCTCTCCTTCCCTCCTTCCCTCTCCATCGATTTTGCCCTCTCTCTTTCTGGGTTGGGTGATTTCAAAGCCCCAAAGGAAGCTCCCATGGCTTCCTCACTTTCTTCCTCATGCTCTAGCTCCATTTGCGCTCCAAAGTAAAATAAATTACATATTTGTAATCCCCTCATCCTCCTCTACATTCTATCTTTTCAAAATTCAAAAAGGATGAGTTTCATCTCCACGGGTTTTCCCCATTTGAGAGAAAAGCACACCATTGTGAAGCTTGGAGTCTCCTCTTCCAACAAGGTAAAAATCTCCATGAAAGACCTCACTTTTCTCCATCTCTTGGTATGGCCGATTTTTGGTCTCTCTCTCTTACCTTGTTTTTCCTCATGTTTTGGAACTTTGATTCAACCCTCCAATGGTGTAATACACCCAACCCGAAATCCAATAAACTGAAACGGCGATCACTCCCAAATAAAATACAACTGCAGCGGAAATAACATACAACAACCGGGCGGTATTACAATGCCGTTGGCCACCCTTGTGACCAACAAGGCTAAGTCCAAATACAATCCTCAAATGTCACGGTCTGGAATACAGATACAACCCGAGAACTAGGAATCAAACTCAAAAGTACAATACTGAAATAAAACAGATAACTAATAGTAGACTCCCAAAGCTTGGTCTACCCCACCTACACTCAGTGTAGTGAACTTCTCAATCTTCAGGTACCTGAAAATGGGGGTGCCCCCAAAGGGGCTCAGCAAAACAATGCTGGTATGGAAAACGTGCAGCAGCCATCGTCTACGGGCCACACCAACTACTTTGGTCGAACACATGCAGTCATTTTTATAAAGCTGTAAACAAGCATAGTCTGATAATAACAAGTATCCACACAAGGACAATAATGTCACATAGAACAAGGACACAGAAGGTCGAGTTAGCTGAGCTGAAATTATTAACGATAGTCGGTCCACAGAATGGGACTGACCGTTATAACTGAATATCTGAAATAGTGGAGGTATAGTGTCCTCGTTATAAGAAAGGTTGGGTATAAAAACCCCAGGAGATAACGTAGTTAAACCCTGAACTGAATGGCGTGGGAAATAAGAACCCACTAGAGGAATAAAGTCTCCTCGAACTGAAGGGCATTTGAATCCGGAAGGAATAAAGTCTTCCTCCCAACTGAATGTTCCGTCGCGACGTAGTAGTAGAGGAGACGACCTGGGACAGGTACAAACTCCCTACCCGTAGCATGCATGGAAGACCAACTGGGCTCCTCAATCTCGAAGTATTAATGTTAAGTGTCATATAAAGACGTTAAACAAGAACACAATGTGTATTGTCAATTATCACGTTTAGGATATGACGTTTGTTATAAACTTGAAGTAGTGAGAGAGAGACTGAGTACAAGTCCTCGGTATACTGAAACGCGTAGGTATTTAATCCACTGGTTATAGTAGTGTTTGTATGCGTGGGACATACACGATTGTAGTCCAGCAACATTCACGCACATAAAATAATACCACGGTGTGCAAGAGTAAAACAACAGTTTACATTAATTATCTTGGTCGTTATTTCAAAACAACAATATAGCACACAAGCCTGTGTAATCCGTTAAAGAAAACAGGTTGCAAGAATCCCATACCGTTACCGTATTAGACTGTACTTGTAAATTCCCGGTCAACGTCTGGTCAAACAAAGTCCTAGAATAGGATTAACTGAGAGGGTTAATTTATGTTACCCTATATAATAATTCTATGGATCTTTTAACAAATTTCATATTGTTATTTCATGTGAGGTTTATTTCTTTTAATCACCTCATGATTTAATGTATAACTTATTTGTTATCCCTTTTGATTATTTATAAATCCTTTACTGCTCATATATGTGTTTATTGCATTAGTTGTTTATTTTATTGTCTAGGTGACATAACAACTTATAATCTCTTAACTATATTTATAGTCATACATAGACATAAAATCTTATAGTTTTATTATTCTCTTTTAACCATAAATAATATTTATTGTTTATCTTTTAATTCCTTATAACCATGTAAGCCATAGTTCCAATCCATAATTCCTTTAATCAAAATTCTTTCTTCTAAATCCTCAAAATATCCATATAGGACCTATATTATTTAAATCTAAATTAAACTTGTATTTCGGTTATTACAAAAAAACAACCACATTAATTCATAAACTTTACTCTTAAATTCTAATTCTGTATATTAAGAGTTAACTTCTTATTTAGCTAAATTGCAAGCCATCCCTCATATTTGGTGTGTATATAGCTTTTAAATATTATAACTCTCAAAAATTACAACTTAGCCCCTTAAATTCTCGGCTTTAATAATTTATTTCTTATAATTACAATCTAACCACAAAATCTTATAACTTTTCACCATGTCATGTAAACTATAGTTTAATTAATTCTCCATAAATGCCGAATATTTATTTATAATTCCTAAATTACCAAACTAACCCCAAAGAATTCGGCTTTGGTCTTGAACTTTCCATAATTACATTTTACCCCAAAACTTTCTATAGTTACTATTAAAACTTATAAACTATAGTCTAAATATTTAATCCCTTAAAATTTCGAAAGTGAACCTAATAATTCTCTAATTATGAATTCGCCCACTAAAAAATTTATAAACTTTCATAACAACTTTTATAAATTACATAATAGCCCAAAACTTTATAAAAAGTTATTTCAAAGCTTGTTTAAATTATCTAAAAATTCGTAAACTTAATTCCTAACCTTTATTATATTATAATTACACCCAAACAGCCCTTTAGCTCTCGGTTTTTTTAATATAAGTACACTAAACTTTTAAAAATTACATTTAACCGCATAACTTAATTAATTAGTCATTTAGAACTTAAAAGAATATTTTTAACTCACCAAACTTTATGATATAAATTTATATACCTAAGTAGCTCATTAAAACTTATTTATCAGTAGAACATTCGGCCATAATTTAAATGAGACCTTATGTTATATAAAAGTGGATTTATATGTCTTAGTAATATAAAAAAATTCATAGGGTCATATAACTCATGTATAAATTATTGTAATGTCTTATATAATTCTAGCTCAAAATAAAAGCATTTTGCCTAAGACTTTTCGGCCTAAATTATTTGTAACATAAATGAATTTTGTGACACAAAATGTGTCTTAAGGTAAATATTTTCTATATATGTTATAGTTTATATTTTTGGCATATAAAACCATATAATTTCGGTATTAATAAACCTAGGAGGTGTACATAATTTTGTAAATTTTTAGAAGCTTAACAAAGCTTATAATATAAAGATTTTATAGTAAACTTACTTATTAACAAGGTGGTTAAGTGCTTGAACTTCTTCTTGAATCTCCAAGCTTTCTCCAAGGTAATATGATGCTCCACTTCGGTTATATGCAAGTGGTGAAGGAGTTTTAGGAGTAGATCTTGAATAGAGATCTTAAGTAGATTTGTAAGTATTTTTACAAAGTTTACCTTAGACTTTCTCCTTATGAATTCGGCACTCCTAAGGTAGATGAAGAAAGAACAAGGTTTCCTTCATGAAAATGAAGAAGGAAGGAAAGAAAAAACCTTAGAAGAAGTAGAACTTGGTTACACATAAAAATGTGCTTTAAGGATTTTCAAGCATTAAAACTACCTTAAGATAACCTTGAGATGCTCTTGGTTTAATGTTGGTTTGGACAATCTCCTTGGAGAAACTAAGTGAAGCCGAACACAACTTGTTATGTGCTAGGAAGAGTTTTGCTTCAAGACTTGCCAAGAAATGCAAGGAATTTACCTTAAGATGATGATAGTAGAAGTTAAAACTCCATTAATGGACTTAAGAGCTTCAAAGGAAGAAGATGAAGCTAGAAGAGGAGAGGAGAGAGCTTACAAACCGTTGCAAGAATTGTGCAAGGAGGGAAATGAACTCACTCAGTAAATGAAAGAAGCATTTGGAAATGATTTGTGTTGTCAAATTTTTAATGTCATTGACAATTCCTTTTCCTTAGTTTATTACCTTGATTATTGGCTCAATAAATTGCCTCCTTTCCAGCATGAAAAACCGGCCATGTGTGTGTGACTAAGCAAGAGTTGGAAGGACAATTATTTTGGCTAGAAGACAAGGTAAGAAAAGGTGAGTATATTCCTTTGATTTTTCAATGCTACTTGGCTTGTCTTCTTCTTCATGTGGAGTCACGAAATGGAGGTCTGAATGGGGTTCAAAAACCGGCCATGAAGAGCCAAGGAAGAAGCTTGGAAGGTCACTTAGTTATTAAGAAAGCAAAAGAAGAGAATCTAGATCTACTTTTTGCTTTTAAGCATTTTGTTTGTATCTAGCTCACATGGCCTTATTCTAAGCATTATTTCGACAGCTCTCTGGTCCATTAAGACCTACATACTTTGACATTAAGTAATATAACACATGGGATGATGAGTCATCATGTTTTAAGCCTTTTATAAATTTTTAAAGCAAATTTTATACTAGTTTTTGCCCTTAAAATCGGCCCCTATAGAGAGCCTTGTTGACTAGTCACACCAACTGATTTAGAAGGTCATTTTAACCCTTTTTAAGATTACCAATTCGTGGCATGTCAAAAACTACAAGGTAATTGCGTAAAACGCATTTTCGTGACACCCGAAGGTGTGTTTTTTGTGCTCTAAGGAAATTTTGGGAAACCAATTGTTCTTATGAGTTCCAAGTGTTTGTAAACACTTATTATAGTAAATAAACATATACTAAGATGTTACATTGAGTTATATGGGGTTATATCAACCCGTGACATAATTTACGGGCCATCGGGACACTCCCGGGCCAAAAAGGAGCGCTAAGAAATCCTCCTTTGGGTTTTGCTGAATTTTGAGAAACCACTTCGTGGGTTCTCTTTAGAATGATAAATAATGATGTTAGGAACTCTAGGAATTAATTTTATAGGAGTTCGTGCCACCTCGGCACTCCTCCGGACTTTTCGTGCTTTAAGGAGCGGGTGTGAGCACTCCCGAGCATTTTGCGTATTTGACTGAATATAGCTTAGGGAATATATTTGTATATCCATATAATAATTGTATGACCATTTAGTTTGAATATTAGAGGGTCATACAAGGTCATGTTTGACCATATGCTTCTAAGGCGTTTTAGCGTTTATGGTGAAACGACTGTTTTTACGTAACGTTTTCATGCATGGGTTTGCATGCGTAGTGAAATGATTTATATTTGGATTATATTCCAATAAATAATGATTAAATAATATTATTTAGATTTGGGGTATTTCAATCTACCCCCCTTAAAAAAGGACTTCGCCCCGAAGTCTCATATCTAAAGTAAGGTGTGTGGGGGAATCAAGTTCCACTAAGTATCCACAACTCAATCTAATTTTTAGGGATCAAGTCCCAAGTCTCTATATCCCTAAGTTCATAGTGTATATCAAGTACAACAGGAATACTTGGAATGTCATACATATATACTTGCAGTGTAAAGCAAGGTAGTGAACACAATCACTTTTCGTTTCAAATGGTGCAACGTAGTGCATATAATATTTCCATTGTAGTGTAATGAAGTACACACAATCACGTAGAAGTACAAGGTACATTCAAATACAGCGTCACAAAAGAACACATATAAGACAAAGTGTCACTGAATATACTGAACAGTGTTACACAAGAACACTTACAAGACAAAAGTCACTGAAATGCACAAAAGTGCCACAACTGAAATGCACAAAAGTGCAACAACTAAAATGCACAAAAGTGCAACAACTGAAATGCACAAAAGCAACAAATGCAATGCACAAAGGTGCAACAAAATGCCACACTAAACTCAAAAATGAAAAAGGCTCTACCCCCCAAAAAGAAGGGGGTACGCCCCCGTACCCTAGACTAAAGTGCCTAGTCGGTAAATAATGAGGGAAACTTCGCTCGCATATCAGCTTCGAGTTCCCATGTGGCCTCTTCCACATCGTGGTTCGACCAAAGAACCTTCACGAGGCTCACAGACTGTTTCGAGTCTCTCGTGTCTTTCTATCTAAGATTCTTTGCGGTGTTTCCACATACCGCATTGTTGGTTCTAAAGAGAGTGTCTCTGGTTTGTAGAACATGAGAAGGATGAGGCATGTATTCTTAAGCTGAGACACGTGAAAAACATTGTGTACTTTGCCCACTCGGCTGGCAAATCAAGTCGATATGCCACTAGGCCCCCCGCTCTATGATAGCGTAGGGTCCTACAAATTTCAGGCTTAGCTTGCCCTTTCTGACCAATCTGAATACACCCTTCATGGGTGAAACTCGTAGAAATACCTGGTCGCCAACTGCGAACTCAAGGTCTCGTCGCCTCTCATCAGCATATGATTTCTGTCTGTCCTGTGCTGCTTTCATATTGTTTCTGATCTGCTGAACTTCGCCTGGACTTGCTCCAAGTACTCAGGCCCAATGATGACGGTCTCACTAGACTCGTCCCAGCATAAAGGTGTGCGGCATGGTCTGCCATATAAAGCCTGAAAAGGTGACATCTGTATAGAGGCGTGATAGCTGTTATTGTAAGCAAACTCGATCGAGATGTAATCTATCTATCCAGCTGCCCTGAAAATCCAAGGCACATGCTCGTAGCATGTCCTCTAAGGTCTGAATAGTCCTCTCTGACTGACCATCTGTTTGAGGATGAAATGCTGTGCTAAGCTTCAACTCAGTGCCAAGTGCCTCGCGAGTAGCTCGCCAGTATCGTGAGAGAAATCTAGTGTCTCGATCTGAAACATAGTCTAGGTACTCCATGATGTCTGATAATCTCTTTCTCAAATATCTCTGCTAACTTTGGCACTTTCCAAGTGTCCTTCATCGGAATAACCTAGCAACTTTAGTCAGTCGGTCAACAACAACCCAAATAATGTTTAGGCCTCCTTCGTAGGTGGTAGTCCCACCACGAAGTCCATGGAGATATCATAAAACTTCCACTCTGGAAGGCATAGACTGTACCATACCTCCTGGTCGTCTATGTTCGAATTTCACTTTCTGACAAGTGAGACATCGAATCACATACTGTCACGTCGCCCTTCATAACCACTCCACTAGAAATACCTCTTTAGATCTCTGTACATCTTAGAAGCTCCTGGATGGACAGATGTGGGTAGAAGTGGGACTCTCGAAGAATATGCTCCTTTATATCTGTGCTGTCTCTGGGAATACACAATCTGCCCTTCAATCTGATGAGTCCTCATCATGTAGCTGGAAACTCATACTTACCACCCTCAAATGTACCGTCAGTCAACTTCTGACTGATCTCCATCATTCGCTGATCTACTTCTGCTGTGCTCTACGTATGTCGTCTATAAGACTCGAGCTAGCCACAATGGCATTTAAGAATGTGCTCGTCGACTCAATGCGTCTGCTACTACATTAGCTTTTCCTTCCTTGTACTGCAAATCAATGTCATAGTCCTTAAGAAATTCAACCCATCTTCTTTGTCTCATGTTTAACTCCTTCTGGGTGAATACATACTTCAAACTCTTGTGATCCGAATATACGGTCATCTGGACACCATACAGGTAGTGGCGCCAGATCTTCAAGGCAAAAACAATAGCTCCAAGCTCCAAGTCATGTGTGGGATAATTTTCCTCATGTTTCTTCAACTGTCGGGAAGCGTAGGCGACTACCTTCCCATTCTGCATGAGTACACACCCTAATCCTCTGCCTGATGCATCACAGTAAACTTCATAACCCTCTGTGCCTTCAGGTATAGTCAAAACTGGTGCTGATGTCAAAGCATTCTTCAGAAGCTCGAATGAGGTCTCACATTCAGTAGTCCATGTGAAAGGTGCGTCCTTCTTCATTAAGCTGGTCATAGGTTTGGCTATTTTGGGAGAAGTCTCTGACAAACCTTCTGTAGTATCCTGCTAAACCAAGGAAACTCCTGATGTCCGTAACTGTCTTTGGCCTAGGCCAAGTGCGAACTGCTTCTATCTTTGCTGGATCCACTGCGATCCCAGCATCTGAGATAACATGTCCTAGAAAGGAAACTCTGTCTAACCAAAACTCACATTTGGAGAACTTAGCATAAAGCTGGTTCTCCCTTAAGATCTGAAGTGTATGTCGAAGGTGACTCTCATGCTCTTCTTTAGACTTTGAGTAGATTAGGATGTCATCGATGAATACAACCACGGTCTTATCCAACTGCTCTCTGAATAATCTGTTCATCAAATCCATGAAGACTGCAGGTGCATTTGACAAGCCAAAAGGCATGACTGTAAACTCATAGTGGCCATACCGTGTTCTGAATGCTGTCTTTTCTATGTCTTGCTCCCTGATGGGTATCTGATGGTAGCCTGATCTCAAATCGATCTTTGAAACACTTTTGCTCCTCTCAACTGATCAAACAAATCATCAATCCGTGGTAGTGGATATTTGTTCTTCACCGACACTGCATTAAGCTCTCTGTAATCGATGCATAACCGAAGGCTTCCATCCTTCTTTTTCACAAAAGGCACTGGTGCTCCCCAAGGAGATACGCTAGGTCGTATGTATCCCTTGTCTAATAAATCTTTCAGCTGCTCTTTCACTCAGCCATCTCTGCTGGTGCCATACGGTACGGTGCCTTAGCTATGGGACCGGTACCTGGTAGTAATTCGATGGAGAATTCTACCTCTCTGGATGGCGGTAAGCCTGGAAGTTCCTTTGGAAAAATATCTGGAAATTCCGACACCACTGGCATAGCTGGATCAAAATCAGGGTCATGCTCTACATTCTGAACATAACATAGATATACCTCCTTCTGCTTCCTGACGTGCTTGTACATGGACATAGCAGATATAACTTTTATCGATGGTGCCCTAGGGCTCTGACGGTAAGATACTGTCACTCCTGATGGGCTCTTAAGCAACAGTCTGCGCTCTGCACAAAGAATGCGGCCTCTGTGCCGCCCCAGCCAGTCCATCGGCTATAACGTCGAATCCTAGACCTCTGAACTCAATAAGGTCAATAGGAAATTCCTCCTCCTTAATACTGATAGTGGCTCCTCTATAAAGACGAGTGCAACTGATCTTCTCCTTAGACGGGAGTGCCACCTTAAAATCAGGTAACTCTACTGCGCGTCTAGCCCCAACTTCCCCGCAAGCGTAGGCGAAACGAAAGTATGTGAGGCTCCGGAGTCGAACAGTACTAATGCATCCACTCCATTAACCGGAAAGGTACCAGTGAGAATCGAGCCGCCCTTGCTGGCCTCCTCCTCAGTAAGTATACTTAAGGCACCTTCCGTCTCCTTAGCACAACCTAATAACAGAATCTGAGTAAGTACTTTGATACATGATGGGGTCTAAAGACATTCACTTTCACAAACAATAATGCTTCATTGATGAGATGATCTCCTTTCTGAAGTCCAAAAACAATTACAACACTAGTACTTTCTAAAGGTTAAACTTAATCTTCCTGGTCTCATGTGAGTGGTGTTTATCACTGTCGAAGGTGCTGTGTTTAGCTTAATCCTTTTAATTCCATGGTATAGCAACCTTGACTTTCCACCCATTATCAAAACATCTCCTGAACTCAATATTATTTTCTTTGCAAGGTCCACACGCTTCTGCTCGCCATAAAGGAACTCTGCGTCATCTCCAATTGACAAAGATAATACTGGTATTCCCTGTTCAAGGGACCCTTTTGTTTCATCATTGTCCTGGTGTAGTCCTAAACGGCCTCCTTCTTCATAGAAGTTGATGATACATAGATCAGCCCTTAGATTGGGAACTGGATCTCCTTCTAGTTGTTGAGCTATTAACTGCTTGTTCCACAATTGGTAAAAATTCTTCTGGGATTTTTGGTACTTGTGCTCCATCTCCATTTCTTGTATCTTGGTAGGTTTTTGTGTAAGGATTCCAATCTTTTCCTAAGCACATCATTTTCAGCTTCATTTTTGATCCTCCTGGAAATTCTGGAGTGTAGAACCCTCCTGGTCCTGCTCCCAATTCTTGACATTTCCTGATGATTGCAATTTGTGTCTCCGGTGTTAGGTATCCTTTGAGTAATATCAAACCTGGTTGGATAACCTTACATTGTTCGTTCCCTGGTTCTTGTACCTTGATAATGTTTTCCTCCAGGGAGGGCGGTGAGGGGATAGGAAAGCATATCTTATAGCTTCCTACGTGGTTTAAATTTTTACTAGTGAGTCTTACTAATTCTTTCCTACTCAATTAGGCAATCAAGGCATGCAAGCACTCATTCACATCATCCATTGCTCGATAATAGGTTCACACTTTAGAAATACCTGGGTTAGTAGAAGGACCAGCCTCATCTGAGCGGTCCATGACATGCAGGGCGGGTCCCGATGCTGGGCCTTTGCCCTTGTACCCCTGAGTTGGTTTGTTGGTGGAGGGCGAGTATCGCTAGCTCCATTCTTTTGGCCTGGGTTTGGCTTTGCTCCCGGGCGGTAGTTCCTGCTCTCCGGGTTTCGGATACACTCGAAGGCACGATGCCCGAGTATCTGACAGTAGCGGCACATGACTTTTCTCCCTTGGCAGTCCACGCCGGGGTGATCCTTTCCGCACTGTTTACAGTTGAAACGGCGGATATACTTCTGGCCCGTGTTTGAGCCAGATCCAGAACCCTTAGATTGGTTAGGTTTTCGTAGGTTGCTGCTACCGTAGGTTTTCCTGACTGGGGGTTCCCAGTGTTTTGGTTCCCCTTCCCTTGATAGGACCCCTGTCCTTTCTGATAGGGTTTGTTCCTTTTGTTGGAGTTCCCCTGCTTGGCATCTTCGCCACCAGGTCCGTCCTTCCTCTTTTGGGAGCTCAAAGCATCCCTTCTCTTACAAGTGATCTCCACTACGGAAGCAGCATGATAGCATTCCTGAAATCTCAAGATTTAATCTCCAAATCTCCCATGATGGGGTATAGTATGTAATAAGATTTCCAACTGATTTATGTCTTTCCTGTTTTACCTGCAAACTGGTGGGGATGATTGGTCCCATCCCAAACTGAAGTCGAGGGCTCAGTCCCCCGTAGAATCGGTCGACCAACACCTGGTCCGAGTATCCTATGCCGGTAGTAGTCGGAGTAGTGAAGTAACTTCGCATAGTACTCATCACTGACATCTTTCCCGTCTGCTCCAAGGCGTCAAACTC
This sequence comes from Limonium bicolor, assembly GCA_023374045.1. Taxonomy (NCBI): domain Eukaryota; kingdom Viridiplantae; phylum Streptophyta; class Magnoliopsida; order Caryophyllales; family Plumbaginaceae; genus Limonium; species Limonium bicolor. The sequence continues at coordinate 68,257,237 of CM041783.1, forward strand.
CCTAGTCTTCACCATCCTGGTGTGGGCCGGGTAGTATTTGCCCCTAAGTAGTGCAGTGTAATGTCCCCAAGTAAAAGCTGGGTCATCCAGGTGGTCGGCTTTCACCATGTTCCACCAATCTCTAGCTGCATCCTTCAGATAAAAGGCAGCAAGTCTTACTTTTCCCTAGCTGGGACTGCAAGCGTCTCGAACGCTGTCTCCATCTCCATGATGTAGGTCTCCAAGTGAGCAGGGTCAGTCTGCCCCTTGAATGCAGTTGGCCTCAGATCAGCCAAACTCTTCACCCAATCTCTCTCTCTGGGTGGTGGTGGTGGAGGTAGCTGCTGCTGCTGTCCAACCCCCGCCTGTGCGAATGCCTGAGCGATTAAGGTGGCAATGTCTGCCAGCCTGACGTTTGGCTCCTCATCAGCCTGTCCACGTCGTCCTCCTCTTCCCGACATCTGCAGGATGTTGAGGTATATTAGGCACTGTGGTCAAATCCTGGTCTTGGATAGTGTCTAAGTAAAACTAACTTAAACTCCTTTCAATACTATCTCTCAACCCTTAACCTAAGTCTTAGATATCCTAATCTCGGTGTATCCTTGTATCCAGAGCGTAACTACGCTCTGATACCATTTTTGTAATACCCCAACCCGAAATCCAATAAACTGAACGGCGATCACTCCCAAATAAAATACAACTGCAGCGGAAATAAATACAACAACCGGGCGGTATTACAATGCCGTTGGCCACCCTTGTGACCAACAAGGCTAAGTCCAAATACAATCCTCAAATGTCACGGTCTGGAATACAGATACAACCCGAGATACTAGGAATCAAACTCAAAAGTACAATACTGAAATAAAACAATAACTAATAGTAGACTCCCAAAGCTTGGTCTACCCCACCTACACTCAGTGTGGTGATCTTCTCAACTTCAGGTACCTGAAAAATGGGGGTGCCCCCAAAGGGGCTCAGCAAACAATGCTGGTATGGAAAACGTGCAGCCCATCGTCTACCGGGCCACACCAACTACTTTGTCGAACACATGCAGTTCATTTTTATAAAGCTGTAAACAAGCATAGTCTGATAATAACAAGTATCCATACAAGGACAATAATGTCACATAGAACAAGACACAGAAGGTCGAGTTAGCTGAACTGAAATTCTTTACTGATAGTCGGTCCACACAATGGGACTGACCGTTATAACTGAATATCTGAAATAGTGGAGGTATAGTGACCTCGTTATAAAGAAAGGTTGGGTATAAAAACCCCAGGAGATAACGTAGTTAAACCCTGAACTGAATGGCGTGGGAAATAAGAACCCACTAGAGGAATAAAGTCTTCCTCGAACTGAAGGGCATTTGAATCCCGGAAGGAATAAAGTCTTCCTCCCAACTGAATGTTCCGTCGCGACGTAGTAGGAGACGACCTGAGACAGGTACAACTCCCGTAGCATGCATGGCCAGATCCAACTGGGCTCCTCATTCTCGAAGTATATAATTGTTAAGTGTCATATAAAGACGTTAAACAAGAACACAATGTGTATTGTCAATTATCACGTTTAGGATAATGACGTTTGTTATAAACTGAAGTTAGTGAGAGACTTGAGTACAAGTCCTCGGTATACTGAAACGCAGGTATTTAATCCACTGGTATAGTAGTGTTTGTATGCGTGGGACATACACGATGTAGTCAGCAACATTCACGCACATAAAATAATACCACAGTGTGCAAGAGTAAAACAACAGTTTACATTAATTATCTTGGTCGTTATTTCAAACAACAGATAGCACACAAGCCGGTGTAATCCGTTAGAAAACAGGTTGCAAGAATCCCATACCGTTCACCGTAGACTGTACTTGTAAATTCCCGGTCAACGTCTGGTCAAACAAAGTCCTAGAATAGGATTAACTGAGAGGGTTAATTTATGTTACCCTTATATAATAATTCTATTGGATCTTTTAACAAATTTCATATTGTTATTTCATGTGAGGTTTATTTCTTTTATCACCTCATGATTTAATGTATAACTTATTTGTTATTCCTTTTGATTTATTTATAAATCCTTTAATGCACATATATGTGTTTATTGCATTTGTTGTTTATTTTATTTGTCTAGGTGACATAACAACTTATAATCTCTTAACTATATTTATATGTCATACATAGACATAAAATTCTTATAGTTTTATTATTCTCCTTTTAACCATAAATAATATTATTGTTTATCTTTTAATTCCTTATAACCATGTAAGCCATAGTTCCAATTCCATAATTCCTTTAATCAAAATTCTTTCTTCTAAATCCTCCAAATATCCATATAGGACCTATATTTATTTAAATCTAAATTCTTAACTTGTATTTCGGTTATTTACAAAACAACCACATTAATTCATAAACTTTACTCTTAAATTCTAATCTCTTTATATTATAGAGTTTTAACTTCTTATTTAGCTAAATTGCAAAGCCATCCCTAATATTTTGGTATATAGCTTTTAAATATTATAACTCTCAAAAATTACAACTTAGCCCCTTAAATTCTCGGCTTTAATAATTTATTTCTTATAATTACAATCTAACCACAAAATCTTATAACTTTTTCACAATGTCATGTAAACTATAGTTTTAATTTTAATTCTCCATAAATGCCGAATATATATTTATAAATTCCTAAATTACCAAACTAACCCCAAAGAATTCGGCTTTGGTCTTGAACTTTCCATTAATTACATTTTCACCCCAAAACTTTCTATTAGTTACTAATAATACTTATAAACTATAGTCTAAATATTTAATCCCTTAAAATTTCGAAAGTGAACCTAATAATTCTCTTAATTATGAATTCGCCCACTAATAAATTATAAACTTTCATAACAACTTTTATAAATTACATAATAGCCCAAAACTTTATAAAAAGTTATTTCAAAGCTTGTTTAAATTATCTAAAATTCTTAAACTTAATTCCTAACCTTATATTATATTATAAATTACACCAAACAGCCCTTAGCTCAGCTCTCGGTTTTTTAATATAAGTACACTAAACTTTGTAAAAATTACATTTAATCCACATAACTTAATTAATTAGTCATTTAGACACTAAAAGAATATTTTTAACTCACCAAACTTTATGATATAAATTTATATACCTAAGTAGCTCATTAAAACTTATTTATCAAGTAGAACATTCGGCCATAATTTAAATGAGACCTTATGTTATATAAAAGTGGATTTATATGTCTAATAATTATAAATAAATTCATAGGAGTCATATAACTCATGTATAAATTATTGTAATGTCTTATATAAATTCTAAGCTCAAAATAAAGCATTTTGCCTAAGACTTTTCGGCCTAAATTTATTTGTAACATAAATGAATTTTGTGACACAAAAATGTGTCTTAAGGTAAATATTTTCTATATGTTATAGTTTATATTTTTGGCATATAAAACCATATAATTTCGGTATTAATAAACCTAGGAGGTGTACATAATTTTTGTACAATTTTAGAAGCTTAACAAGCTTATAATATAAAGATTTACTTAGTAAACTACTACTTCTTAACAAGGTGGTTAAGTGCTTGAACTTCTTCTTGAATCTCCAAGCTTTCTCTAGTAAATCTTGATGCTCCACTTCGGTTTATGCAAAGGTGAAGGTTTTTAGGAGTTAGATCTTGAATAAAGATCTTAAGTAGATTTGTAAGTATTTTTACAAGAGTTTACCTTAGACTTTTCTCCTTATGAATTCGGCACTCCTAAGGTAGATGAAGAACAAGGTTTTCCTTCATGAAAATGAAGAAGAAAGAACCTTAGAAGAAGTAGAACTTGGTTACACATAAAATGTGCTTTAAGGATTTTCAAGCATTAAAACTACCTTAAGATAACCTTGAGATGCTCCTTGGTTTAATGTTGGTTTGGACAATCTCCTTGGAGAACTAAGTGAAGCCGAACACACCTTGTTATGCTAGGAAGAGTTTTGCTTCAAGACTTGCCAAGAAATGCAGGAATTTACCTTAAAGATGAAGATAGAAGTTAAAACTCCATTAATGGACTTAAGAGCTTCAAAGGAAGAAGATGAAGCTAGAAGAGAGGAGAGAGCTTACCAAACCGTGCAAGAATGTGCAAGGAGGGAAATGAAGCTCACTCACGTAAATGAAAGAAGCATTGGAAATTGATTTTGTTTTGTCAAATTTTTAATGTCAATTGACAATTCTTTTTCCTTAGTTTATTACCTTGATTATTGGCTCAATAAATGCCTCCTTTCCAGCATGAAAACCGGCCATGTGGTGTGACTAAGCAAGAGTTGGAAGGACAATTATTTTGGCTAGAAGACAAGGTAAGAAAAGGTGAGTATATTCCTTTGATTTTTCAATGCTGACTTGTCTTTCTTCTTCTTCATGTGGAGTCACGAAATGGAGGTCTGAATGGGGTTCAAAAACCGGCCATGAAGAGCCAAGGAAGCTTGGAAGGTCACTTTTATTAAGAAAGCAAAAGAAGAGATCTAGATCTACTTTTTGCTTTTAGCATTTTGTTTGTATCTAGCTCACATGGCCTTATTCCTAAGCATTATTTCGACAGCTCTCTGGTCCATTAAGACCTACATACTTTGACATTAAGTAATATAACACATGGGATGATGAGTCATCATGTTTTAAGCCTTTTATAAATTTTAAAGCAAATTTTATACTAGTTTTTGCCCTTAAATCGGCCCCTATAGAGAGCCTTGTTGACTAGTCACACCAACTGATTTAGAAGGTCATTTTAACCCTTTTTAAGATTACCAATTCGTGGCATGTCAAAAACTACAAGGTAATTGCGTAAAACGCATTTTCGTGACACCCGAAGGTGTGTTTTTGTGCTCTAAGGAAATTTTGGGAAACCAATTGTTCTTATGAGTTCCAAGTGTTTGTAAACACTTATTATAGTAAATAAACATATACTAAGATGTTACATTGAGTTATATGGGGTTATATCAACCCGTGACATAATTTACGGGCCATCGGGACACTCCCGGGCCAAAAGGAGCGCTAAGAAATCCTCCTTTGGTTTTTGCTGAATTTGAGAAACCACTTCGTGGGTTCTCTTTAGAATGATAAATAATGATGTTAGGAACTCTAGGAATTAATTTTATAGGAGTTCGTGCCACCTCGGCACTCCTCCGGACTTTTCGTGCTTTAAGGAGCGGGTGTGAGCACTCCCGAGCATTTTGCGTATTTGACTGAATATAGCTTAGGGAATATATTTGTATATTCATATAATAATTGTATGACCATTTAGTTTGAATATTAGAGGGTCATACAAGGTCATGTTTGACCATATGCTTCTAAGGCGTTTTAGCGTTTATGGTGAAACGACTGTTTTTACGTAACGTTTTCATGCATGGGTTTGCATGCGTACGTGAAATGATTTATATTTGGATTATATTCCAATAAATAATGATTAAATAATATTATTGATTTGGGATTTGGGGTATTTTCAAATGGTGGTGATACACCTTCTTGACCAAGGGCTAAAACCCCTCCCCAAGCCCATCCAAAGGTCAAAACCCGTAGAATGTGTATTTTAAACACTCAATTAATAGTGTTAATGTGGATGGCTAGTAGATTAATCATGCTTGGGTCTTTGTGTGCTTTGGTGTGGGAATGGAGTTTTTGCACTCCATTCCCATAAACCGATTTGGACAAGAAAAGAGAGCAAGGAGAACATGGAAAATGAAATAATGAGTAGGTAAGCTCAGGTAAGAGCTCCTTCCTAAGGTAATTCTATTGCATTAGAGTAAATGGGAATGGTTAAAAATTTCAAGAACCCCAACCTTGTACTAGTAGTTATTGAGAATTGTGAAAAGTTTGAGTATTTAAGAGCAAGTAGGTGGATTGTGGCCTTAGAGCAAATAATGTATATTAGTATTTGTTTGTGGATTGAGGAAATTGGTGTATTGGGATTTGTATGTGTGCTGGTAGAACCCTTGTGGTTTGGCTAGAATAGGGATGAATTTGGATGAGAAGGATGTGTGAATAAGTAAGGAAAGTAGATGAACTATGGCAAAATTTTAGTAGGAATTATGTATTTAAGGATGACTTGGTGAGTGGGGAGAACCAAGGTGTGTATGGGGATTAGTAGAGAGGTTTAGTAGCTATGGAATGTAATTGTATATGAGAAATAAGAAGTGTAAAATCTGTTAGCAAGTGTATAGAATACATCGGAGAGTTAGGAAGAATTTAATGTGCAGAATTTTGTAAAAGGAGTGTTGAACTTGGTATAGGTAGTGCGATGGCTTAGAAATGAATTGTATGGTAAGGAGAGGTATTTAGAATGCTAGGAGTAGCATTGGTTGAGGAAGTATTGGATGGGAGAATTGAGTTTTTAGAACCTGTAGCATAAGTGTAACAAAAAAACGTTACAAGTGTTGAAAAAGGAGTAAGGGAATTGTGTTAAATTGATTGATGGATTTAGTAATGGATTTGGTGGATGGATTGAGGTATATTAGGAAGCCTAATGGCACTAAAACATGAGGGATTACAGTAGGAAGATTTGGGAAGTAATGGGTAAAAGAGAGGACTGAAACACAGATTTTAAAACTGAAGTACTGGGCCGGACCGGACTTGCGACCGGACTTGCAAGTTCGTCGAGCCCAGAATTACAAAGACGGAACCTTCTGGAATGGACCAAACTTGCGACCGGACATTGCAAGTTCGGTCGGAACCAGAAAATTCTCCCGTCTGAAACCTTCTGGAATGGACCGAACTTGCGACCGGACTTGCAAGTTCGGTCGGCCAGAAAAATTCCGTAGATGAAAGCTTCTTGGAATGGACCGAACTTGCGACCGGCGGACTTGCAAGTTCGGTCGAGCCAGAAATTTCCCGTACTGATAGCTACTGGAATGGACCGGACTTGCAAGGTCGGTCGCAAGTCCGGTCGAGTTAAAAATATATATATATATATTATTCTTATTCTATGATTATAATAATCATATGTATATATATATGCCTATGCACATATATGCTTATATGCAGTAGTACACCACAATGAAGTAGTAAAGGTAAGAATTAAGTATATGAGTAGAAAACAAGTATAAAAAGTAACCAAGTAAGTTGAGAGTATGAGAACATTAAGTACACCGGGATAACGGGGTAAGTACGGGAGTAGTAATTATTTGTGTATCGTAAGAGTATAGTTAATAATAATGTTGGAACATTATCAGTGGGACAAGTGTGAACCAAGGAACGAGGGAACACATGGTAGAGCTAACTTCGGTGAAAGGTATGATTTCTCATGCCCTGTATCCTAACCTGGTTTACCCCGATTTGTGTGCTTATGTGATCACCAATAAGATAAATGCACGAATCGGACTTATATTGCACTTAACTGTGTTTGGACTATTTGTTCTGTTGTATCTTCTTGTACCATTAGTTTGTATAATTCATGAATGAATGAATGGGAATGAGGAGTATGTGTAAGTATTGTGTACTCGTGTATTGTATGTATGTATGGAAATGAAGTACTGACTTCTGCTAATTCCTAACATTCTAACTCCTAACTTGAGTAGTGAGTAAAAAGGAATGAGTAGAAGTCCGATATAGTTTCGGCCACGCGTGAGGATAAGGAACACAGGTTGGATCCGAATCCTGGCTGTAATCTTTTTCCATGGACCAATTCCCTTGAATGGGTAGCATCCTGGATTAGTGGGCCACCCTAAAGCCCGGTGGTGGGATGTAGTAATCCCTGCCCGGAGGTCATACCGACTTAACTGGAAGTAAAGTATGTAAGAAGTAAGTATTGTATGTGTGTCGGTCTTGACTATTGTAAGTCATTGCCGAAGTAAAAAGAGTATCGAACACCCGATTAACCCGGGTGTGTAATGAAGCTAACTGGACCTTGTATGTAGTTGGAGAATCGTATCTCCGTATTGCGTATTGGGGATGTAATGAGTATGTATTGTGTATGTGTAACCCGGAAGATGGTTGGTAAGTATTGGTTGACTTGTATTGTCCTCCAAGCATGTATGGTACTGTACGTATGTATGTATACCTTGTGTAGTATTGTAGTATCGTGAATGAAGGCATGTATGTTTGTATGTATATTGCAAAATGAATTGCATGTATTCGACCAAATGGTCGGGTCGTACCCTCGCTAGTACGCGGGGTATGCGGTTATCATATTCATCGAAAGCTGACCCCCTCGGGGGAACGTTTTTAGTGCGCAGGTACCCGGAATGGATACGGTCAAGGTAAGAGACCGGTGGCGCGCCTTGTAACTAGAAGTATCTAAATTGTGAGGATGGGTAGCAGATTGACTTCCTTGAGTGTGTATGAATTTGGGGGAAGTACTGTAATGACTTTGGAACCTAGTAAACTCGGTATGCGTAGTGTATTATCTTGTACGAAATTGTGGAGTATTGTATTGAATGGAGTATGGTATCGAATGGAGCATTGTAGTATTCATCATGTAATGGGAGTATGTATTGTATTGAGTAGTACTCGGATATTCTGGTCCATCAGACCGATGTTGTATGTAGTAGTAGCCTTGTTAGTCACGTGGGTGGCTAACTGAAATACCCCGTAATCAAAAATAGCGATTAATTAGGCTATAAATAATTTAGAAGCTTAATTAAGTATAAATAATCATGAGGGAACAAATCCCGAAGAAACCGGATCCTTAAAATGGATTAAAATCACTAACGAACCTTAAAGCGCATTTCTCGAGGTAACCGGGAAAACGTGTCTTTAAGCGGTCAAATAGACTCGTAACAATTTTGGTCAACTAAATAATCATTAATAAATATTAGTGAGGCTTTAGGACCATAAAATCAATAAAACGAGAGATTAGTAAAAACTGTGTAAAAAACGGAAGTTGTGGGGTAGAAAATATAAATAGACCAAACTTATGTGTCCAATAATGTAAAAAGAATTTTTTTAAAACCCCATAAGGGTCTGTGTGTGTCCGATCCCACACCCCTCTCTCTCATTCTATTAATTCCCCCCTTACTCACAAAACAACAAAAGTAATAAAAACTACTACTTCTACTTTATTACTCTCACACTCACTTTTGCAATTCTCTCTCCTATCCCTCATTCTCTTCTCACGTGAATACACCCCTCCTCACTCTCTCTTTTTCTCTCCTTCAACCTCATGCGATTTCCATGGAGGCTTAAAGAAAACACTCACAAACTCCATCTTCTCTCCTTTGTAACTCCCTCAAAACCCTTCCAAAAATTTATAAAAAGTGTACCATTGGATTCCCCTCATCAAGAGCTACATTTCCATCCTTCCAAAATTCAAAAACAAACATTCGTTTTTATGGGTATGTCCCATTTGGAGCTTCAACACCACCATTAAAAGGCCCTCCTTCTCCTTGTGCTTTTGAGGTAAAAAAATCTTCTTGATGCTCCTTCGTTTTCTTGTCTTATGGGCAAAACGAATTTAAGCTAAAACCCTTGTTGGTTCTCTTGTGTATCTAGCCGATTTTGGCTTGTTGGTGGAGTTGGAAACCTTGTTCTTGAACCACTCCAAACAGCACTTGCACTCTTGGAAGGTAATACAAATTCTAAACCCTAAAATTTACATTAGAACTCAAATAATGTTTAGGGTTAGTTTTAGTATTGAAATGGTGTATTGAAATGTATATGTAAATGGGTTGTAGTGTTAGAGGATTGAGAACACCAAAACCGGTAGAGAAGGAGAAAGAGGAAGAAGGAAAATCTAGAAGAAAACAAGGTAAATGAGCTCACCCTTGTGTAAGTCTTGTATATGTAACGTAACAGATTTTAAGAAATGGAAATGTGTATTGTAAAATGGTAATGTATTAGTAGTGTGATGTGTAAGAGAATGTAAGTATTTGAAGCTTTAAAAGATGTGTAAAACTTATTGAAAACAGATTGGGAATTAGTGTTAATGTGCAGGAATTTTAAGAGTGGTTTAGTGTTGTTGTGGGTATATGAGAGCTTGTATATTGATGTCTATTGAAACAGGTGAAATGAGTGTTGAGATGTGAATTAGAACATGTGGTGAGAGTATTAAATTATAGGGGAGACTATGGCAAAATTTGCCTAGGATTAGAACACTTAGAGAATTAAAACTAGGTGACTAATGTGAGGGTGTAACAGATTTTGTTTGAGATAGATAGGGGGTAAGTTGAGAGAGATAGTTAAGGTAGTTATAGTGCTTTGTAAGTTTTAGAAATGACATTATAAGAGGGAGCTAAAGATGTGGAAGATGAGAGTTAAAATCTGTAGCAAAAGACATTAAAGAAGAAAACAATGTAAGGGTTGAATTGGAACTTAGAAATTGGGTGTAAAAGTAGTATAGAATTGGTGAGATAAATTAAGAAGTGAATTAACAGGGTTTAGAGTGTCTAATTAGTGCTAAAACATGTTAGGATGTATGTAGGAAGATTGGGGAAACAATGGGTGAAATTGGGAAAGGAAAATAAAATTTGTAGCAAGGTTCTGACTTCGTCCGACCCAGACGGTGAGTTGGACGTGGGTCGGACGGGGCTTGAAAAACGAAAACCAATCTTTCTGGAATGGTCCGACCCAGAGCCGTGAGTCGGACGTGGGTCGGACATGGCTTAACCAACGAATCATGAACTTTCTGGAATGGTCCGACCCAGGACCGTGAGTCGGACATGGGTCGGACATGCAAATTTTTACAATGTCGAAGTTTCTGACTTCGTCCGACCCAGACGGTGAGTCGGACGTGGGTCGGACGGAGCTTGGACGACAGGACCAAAACCTTCTGGAATGGTCCGAACCAGAGAGTATGGGTCAGACGGAATAGTGCTGGGTCGGACAGGGTAAATTTCTGGGAACGAACTTTACTGGAATGGTCCGACCCAGGGCTTGGGTCGGACGGACGGCCCTATACTTACAAAAAAAAAAAAAACAGTAAGCTTATAACTAGTATATATACATATATATATATATATATGTATACCCACCTATACATATGTATATATATGTGTATGTAAATTATGGACAAGTAATGGAAAGTAAGTAAAACGAAATATAAGTGTAAGGAATGTAAAGACTTAGTAAGTATGGATTAGTAAACACAAAGTAGTGGAGTTAAGTTAATGATAGTATATTAATCGTTCAATCGTATATATATAATAGGGTTTGGTTTGTGACACGAAGGACATTTGGAATCACGTACGACGGTGAACGGTATGGATTCCTCATGCCCCGTATGCTATCTTGGTTACTCTGATTTGTGTGTTTGTGCTAATTGATCACCAAATAAGATAAATGCACGAATCGGAGTTATTATGCATACTTGTGTGAAAAGTAGTGTTGTATGTTGTGAATATTCTCTTAAATCTTAGTTTGTATAATTCATGAAATGTATGGATGTATATGAATGCTTGTATGAATGTTGCAATGTATTGTGACCGAATGTGTTGACTTTGGACTTCTAACTTATTCCTAACAAGCTAACCATTCTAACTTAAATTGGTAACTAAATTGGAATGAGTAGAAGTCCGATATAGTTTCGGCCACGCGTGAGGATGCGGAGTCACGAGAGGTTGGCTCCAATTCCTGACTCTTAAACTGGTCCGCGGCCCAAATCCCTTAAGTGGGTAGCATCCCAGATTGGTGAGTCGAGTAAATCCCGGAGGTGGGACGGCGTAGTCCCCAGGGCCGGAGGTCCCGACGACTTAACTTGAGTATAAGTAAATAAGTAAGAACGAGTAAGTAAAGTAAATGAAAGTAAGTAATTGTAAGAAAAAGTAAGTAATGAGTAAAAGAGTAAAAGCATTCCGATTAACCCGGATGCATAATTTGGCTAACTTGTGAAGGTAAGTGAGATGTATGCTATGATATTGTTGCCTTGAATTGTGTAATGAATTGTATAGCATGTATGTATGAAAATAATGAACAGCATGTTTAGTGGACATCAAATAGTCGGCGTGCCCTAGCTAGCACGCGGTATATGCGGAGTTTATACGCAGCGTTTGCTGAGCCCCTTGGGGCACCATTTTTACTACACGCAGGTAACCGCGAGGGAGATGTGAAGACCTAGTTTCATTTCTTTTATCTTTCTTTTGGTTGTAAACAATGAATTTATGATGGGTGTACTAAGTAGTACATGGCTACTGTTTTGAATAGCCGGTGTACCATGGGGTACACCTTTTTGGATTTTGGATAGAATGAGAATTGGTATAGATGAGTAGTTGGTAAACTCATTCTTTTGGAACTTAGATCTGATGTAACTGAATATACTTTAATACTCGGTGATCCATTGATGTAAGTATTGGTATATGGTATTTTGGCAAGCAATTTAGTAGCTCGGTACACTATGCGCATCAGACCGTGACTGTAAGTAAGGGAAGCCTAGCTAGCCGTATGGGCGGTTAGCGGCGTTGTACCACCCGCCGTAGTGAGTATGTAATATTTCCGCTGCGAACTCGTAGGATTAACAGGACGATTAGACGGTAAGCATAGGATTAGCGGTTGGGGTGTTACACTAACGGCATTGTATCACCCGCCGTTGAGTAAGTATGTATCCGCTGCGAGAGTACGAATGTATAAGGAGTTGGACGGTAATTACAGTGTTAGCGGTAGGGGTGTTACACCCAAAAATCCCCAAACTAATATAAAGTAACTATAACATTTTAGACATATTATAAAAATTTTATTTCATAAAAATATCTTTTTAATTTAGCCAAATAATTCCAAAAACCCATAACTTGCAAAAATCATAAACTTAATTTAAAAACTCCAAAACCATATTAATTTACATCAAAATAAACTAGATTAAATAAGGAATCTATGGTTAAGATTTCAAGTCAAAATACCTTCGGGAAGGTATTTAAATTAATTCAACAAGTTAGGGTTATTTACTGAAATTTATAAAAACCTAATCTGAAACGTTTTAATCTCGGCCGTCCAAATCTTATAACTACGATCGGACGGCCCTAAATTTCCGAGTTCTTCAGCGCAGAGCTTAACCATGTCGAGTACTAAATCGACAATATCTCCCAATCTACAGAACGAAATCGAGTGATTCTTGTTTCTATGGTTCCGAAATTAAATTACGGTTCTAATGAGACCAATTTCCCCAATTATAATGCAGTATACAATGGTTTTCGAATTCGATTTCGAGGTTAGGGTTCTTAAGAGTTTTCGAATTCGATTCTCCCAAATTCACTCAATCTAAAGCGTAATTGATGCAATTGAAACATGTTTTTGACCGACAATGTAATGTAGATTAGCAAGGTTGAAGGAATTTGAAGGAAACTTACCGAAATTGCAACAACGGAGCAAATTGAATTCGGAAATCTGGAAAGTTTCGAACTTTCGAGCAGTTCACGGGGCCGACTTTGAGGATCTATATCTTGCAGTACAGATCGATTTAGGCTATGTGTAAGGGCTTGATCGAAAGAGTAAACTTACCTCTACATATTGATAACAAGAACTAATCCTAACTCGCAACACACAGAAGAAATCGAAGCTAAAAGTTGCGAGTTTACCTTTCGTTTTCTGGAAAGAAAACTGTGATTTTATGTGGTGGCGAAACCGAAACTTTAGACACCTTGTTCTTCCAAACGGTTGGGAATTGGCTTAGGTCATCAACATGAAAGTTTTAGAGGGATTAGAGCTCTTCAAAACGAGCTAAAGAACATGAAATTTGGCTGAGAAACGAAGAAGTTATGGCTAGACGAAGTTACCTGTTTCGAAGGGAAAAACTGGAAACTGCAGTTACGGTTTTGCAGAGTGGCTACTTTGATTCGATTTTTCGGTTGATTTAGGATGAGTTAGGGTTAGTGTGAGTTATGGTTGTTTATAGGAAATGTAGAAGAAGGCAACAAAGAAGACGGCATTGAAAAATATTGAAAGATGAGAGGAGATATAGCCGTCTAAAGTTAGGGAAAATACTGAAATCTGTTACCGAAATTCAAGGGATAAAATCGGCTAAGTGTTGGCGACCCGTGACAGAGTGACACGTGGCATATTTCAAATTTTTGACTCCAAACTTCAATCTAGCATAACTTTGGCTAGGATGATCCGTTTTTGACGTTCTTTTTATCGATCTTCATGGTTTTCCATAACCTATTTATTGGTATGGTTTCATGGCCTAGTTTGACCATTCTCAAAAAGTCAACCCTAGCAAGACTTAAAAGGCTTTAGGGTTTCTAGAATTTTATATTGACTTTTATGTTTCAAAACAATGTTGCAACACTTCCTAAAATCTTTATAACATAGTTGGAGTGTTTATAAATTTTCCCAAGATTTATTGACTTATAAATCTTATTATTAATTCATAATACTATATAATTATATATAATAATTAAATATTAAATTGTATTCCTTAGAGTTAAATAGGAGGAATCCCCTAAATTAATTTCCATAATTCCATATAATATTAATACTCATAATTCCGTACAATAATTTAATATTCATAATTCCTTATACTAATTTAATATTCATAATTCCATATAATAACTTAATATTTTAATAGTATTATTTAAGATTTAGTAAAAGAAATCCCCTAAATTAATTTAAATTAATTTAGGGGTATTTCATAAGCTCTAATCTTGGGCATCTGCCTTGCTAACAATTGCTAGCTCTATGAGCATGCTCTATAAATTAGCCACCAACTATTTTTCCATTGCAGGTACTCTACTAGGATTTGGTGGAATATATGTGATTGGTTGGGTATTCCTACCAACAGGACGAGCCTCCACATCTATTCTTATTAGATCTCGCTACTACAAGTGGAACCATTCGATCGACTTGGTGAGAAGAATTTTCATCGCCATTGTTGTCTATCACATCTCGATCGATAGATGCAAGCATGGCAGGGCAAACCTTGCCAGAGGCCGCACTCTCATTGTTTCAGACATCAAAGGTGCCACTAAAACTATCATTTAGATGAAAACGGGAGCCTTCAACATAGACATTGATTGTCTAGGTAGGGTTCTTTGCTTTTAGAGGTTGTATGAAGTGTGGGATGTTTTTTGTATAAGTACCTTCATCCCCTCCCCTGATCACTCCTATTGTACTCTCTGCCGTTCTCCTATATATATATATATATCTTCTTTTGGATAAATATTGATCATATCGTTACCTTTGTGTAAAACAACGAATGAACTTGTTTATTCAAGGGCTGTTCATTTTTCACCCTTTTTGCCACTTCGTTGACAAACGGGATTATATATTACAGTGGGTACAATTTTGAAAATAATAATACAAACATGACTAATATTGTATTGATCACAGCTTATCCAGCCACACGAGTTGAAATTACGTGTAATTTGCTGTTGTCTTCATCACACAATACTATATAAGAATGCAGAAAAGAAATGGAATGGGCTATCTATGCTTCTTCTTGTCCATTAAGACGGGCTTGTTGGAAATTCGCCTCTCTTAGTTTTCTCTCTTGAGAAAGCTTCTTGGCGAACCTGCGTCGCAAAAATTAATACTATTAATTGGAGGGATAAGTATGCATATTAGTCTATGTAGATTATCTGTGAGTGTAATTATAATAACAAAATTGATGGATCATATATATGATTGGTCAACGAGATCCTTAGAATTGGGTGCTTACCTTTTGAGAGCCTCGGCGTTGGTGCCTTGATCCGGCAGTGTCATGTAACATCCAGTCCGAAAATTCAACTTATTGACTGGTTTTTCAAGCAGCTTAACTCCTACTCCTTCCAAAGCCTTCAAATTCTCCTCCGACGACAAATCCACCGAGCTAGTCGCCGTTTCAAGTGTATCCTACACCACACACACAATTGATCATTAATTAATTCTACACTAATTAATGATGAATATCTTAGTTAAAGTACGTACGAAAAACTAATTAATTATAAACTTACTTGAATACGAAGATAATTGTGCTGAGAATTAAATGCCTTAAACGTAATATCACAATGATACTCAACAAGATCAACACCAGCTTCACTGAAACTAGTGAGTAATGGACTATCACCATTACGATAAAGCCATGAAATAAGTCCCCAACGAGCAGCATCAATAGCAGTAAACTTTTGGTCATTTCTAGCTGAACCTGTTCCAATTGATATAGTTAATACCCTCTCTTGTGCTGCACCCACTTTCTGTTTCCCCTGCATAATCCTATCTGATGCTTCTCCGATTGCAATTAAGGTTATTATTAGCCACTACTCCACCATCAACGAGATGAAATTCATTCTTTTCACCATCACGTGTTAGTCCGTTTTCAAAGTAATGAGCAGGGAGATATGATGGTGCTGCTGATGTTGCTATACATACATCCGCCATTCTAGCGTTTTAAACCAGGGAATACATCCAGCTGCACATACAGTACGTAGAATTGAAGTATTAATTTGGTTTGTGGGAAAGAATAATATATAAATGAGAGTGTAGGAATTTATAATTAAAACTTACATGTAAGGATGAGAATATAACTGGTTGGAGTATTTTGATATCGAAAGTAGGGATGACTACATTAGTCAACATATCACTCATTCTCAGATCTTGAAGTAGATTATTCAGTAGTTTGTGAAGATACTTTCCGTCATGTTTAGGACCCATAAGTGATTTCCAGTAGCTTCTTAATCCATAACACTGTGGAAAAATCTTTGGGCAGTGCTCATAGTAAAAGGGTTTGATGTCTTTAGCAGCATATAGTGGTCTTTTATTCTCATTAGGTGCAGTCAACATGGCTGTGATTAAACCGCCTGTGCTAGTTCCCCCGATTATATCAAAGTAATCTGCCAGCCTCATTTCAGGTCCATCCAATTCCTGCATATATATCGGTTAATTCTATGAATTCATATATATTAATCACACCAATCAATTAAGTCAGCAGAAACATATATAATTCATACTTGAAGTTGTTTCTCAAGGAATTCAAGGATGATGGCAGGAATCATCCCTCTAACACCACCTCCATCAATGGTTAGAACTGAAGTAATATATCCATACATCGGTGATCGTAGTGGGAGCGGTTTAGCGGCGACTACGGCTGACGCCATCTTCTCTAGTTTAGACGGACTGTGTAATTTCGGCCGGGATCGTAATTTTTTTGAGAAGGAAAATATAGCCTCAATGATGGTATTAAGAAAGAAAGAAACAAGAAGTACTACTTATATGATTGCCTTGAACAACCTGGCTAGCTACCTGGTGGTGGTTGATTGATGCAAGTTGTAAGTGTGTGCGGAGTTGTGTTAATGAAGTTAGCTTTTTATATATAGCAAATGAAATAGATCGATATCTCTTCATGATTTAAAACTAATTAATCAACATTGATTAGTATATTAGATACTCAAATCTAGTCAAAGATGGTTATATCTACCCTATACAATTAATAATGAAAACATCTATAATAACGAAAATTTGTATAATAATATTTCGGCTGAAAATATTATTTTTATATATAATATTTATTATATAAATAATATATATAGTTTTACATATGTAATGTACAACTTTCTTCTATTAATTACATCTACATATAATCTAACTATTTTTTACTATAGATACATGTAACCACGACTTGTTAATTTAGATAAGTATCAAAACAATAATTGACGTGGAGGCATTAAACATGGTACGATGCAATGTATGATTGATGTTGTAATATAGTAACATGACCGAGTCAAAAAATTTGTTTCCCGGAGAAAAATATAATTGTTGACATTATCATTTTTTTAAATATAATATTATTATATTTTTCAAATATTTATAAGATCATTTTATTAATTTTAAAAAATTTTAGGATCGCTTAAATCCGCCACGAGTAACTTGCCTAGGCACTAAAGCCGTCTTAACCGCTTGAGTTTGTACTATGTTACTGTCTCTAGCCGTCTTAACCGCTTGAGTTTGTACTGTGCTACTTGATCGATTTCTGATAAAAAATAGTGACATACTACAGCAAATAAAATAAATTAAACATGCATGTGCATAATTATTCAAAATTGAATTATTTAATTTGATAATGCCTCACATATATAAGTATATGCAATTATTTCCCAATCTTAGTGCGTAAAATCATCCATCCATCAAGTTGTTCATCGAATGCCTCAAAGAAACACGTGTAATCTTATGACAAAAAAAAACACGAAATCATCTCATGAATCTCGTGCTTGATCTCCCATATCAATAAAATAATATGCAAAAGATTATCCCGCTTCTTTTACTCTTTGACTTCGGAGGGGAGTTGGTGACGGAACCATAATTTCCGTCAGTGACGGACTCACATCCCACCATTGATAGATTTTATGATGTTTTAATCTGACGGATAAGAATGAAAAAAATAATGTATTGTAAGTGGTGATCGGCTTCTTTTTTAATGACTAAAGATGACTATGATACCGGTAGTTATTATTCAACGTGAACATATACATGAGATATATACATGAATGGAAGAAGAATAACTAAGTAGCTGTCACGTGAACAATCAATTTTTTTAATTTTAAAAATTCTTTTTATAATTCAAAATGCTGATGTGATTTAATAATATTTAATATAAAAATAAAGTAATAAATTTTTAGCATCATTCTAATGACTATTAGATATAAATTTTAAAGGTACCATTTCTTAACATAAATTCCTTTTAGTAAAAATGATAATAAAGAATAATAAGCAAAAACATTATTAATAATTTGGCTTAACTAAAATAATTAATATGTGCTCTATAATATTATAAGTTTTAAATCTTAAAAGTTTGTTATATATGATTAAAGTTTTAAAAATAGTATATCAAAATAAAATAGGACTTATACAAATAAATAATAATAAATCTATAAAAATGAGCTTAATATTGTACTAATATAGTAAGAGTATAATCTCTGATGAAAAATGTACTATTTTTTTTTACGTTTCAAACTACTAAGTGATGCACAAAAAAGCTGAGTTTGATAAACTTTGAACTATTGAAGGACATTTTTAATACTCTCGTAGATACAATATTTTATAGTTTCGGCAAACATTTAACTACTATCATGGATATGCTTTAATACCAAGGTAGAAATATTTATCAACTATCATGTCTACGTTAAAACTATGATGGAAAATTTTATAAATGATCATGTATACATTTTTACGCCACTAATGAAAGTATCGATATGCGATTATGGATGCATCTTTAGCTATCGATGATACGTTTGTAGACAACTATGAATACATTTTGTAACTTTTGATGGAAACATTCATCAACCATCACGGTACATTTTAAGCTACTATTGAAAACATTTATCAAATATCATCTGCACATTTTAAGCTATTGTTGGAAACATTATCAACTAGCATCTGCACATTTTACGCAACTGATGGAAACATTTATAAATGGTCATGTATACATTTTTACACAATTGATGAAGATATAATACGCAGTTATGGATGCATCTTTAGCTATCGATGGATACGTTTATACATAATGATGAATACATTTTGATCTTCTATGGAAACATTTATCAATTTGCATGGATAAATTTTTAACTAGTGAAGGAAATGTTATCAACTATCATGTATACATTTTTAAACTATTGATGGTAACATTTATAAATGATCATGTGTAATGCACTACAGTATAATACGCAACCATGGAGCATCTTTAGCTATCGATTGATACGTTTGCACATAGTGATGGATAATACGTACATTTTTTAAACTTCTATGGAAACATTTATCAATTTGCATGGATACCTTTTTAACCTAGTGTTGGAAATGTTATCAACTATCATGTGTACATTTTAAGCTATTGATGGTAACATTTATAAATGATCATGTGTATGTTTTTTGCACTACAGAATAACATATAATACACAGTCTTGGATGCATCTTTAGCTATCAACGGATACGTTTGTATACAGTTATGGATATTGTATACAGTGTAGGATATGTTTGTATACAGTGATGGATACGCTTGTAGACAGTGATCGATACGTTTGTAGACAGTGATGGATACGTGTAGATAGTAATGGATACGTTTGTAGACAGTGATGGATACTTTTGTAGATAGTGATGGATACGTTTGTAGACAGTGATGGATGTATACATTTGTAGATAGTGATGGATACTTTTGTAGACAGTGTAGGATATGTTTGTATACAAAGATGGATACGTTTGTAAACAGTGATGGATACGTTTGTAGACTGTGATGGATACTTTTGTATACAGTGTAGGATACGTTTGTATACAGCGATGGATACGTTTGTAGACAGTGATGATACGTTTGTAGACAGTGATGGATAAGTTTGTAGACAGTGATGGATACTTTTGTATACAGTGTAGGATAGTTTGTATACATCGATGAATACGTTTGAAGACAGTGATGGATACGTTTGTAGACAGTGATGGATACGTTTGTAGATAGTGACGGATACATTTTTAACCTTCTATTAAACATTTATCAATTATTATGGATACACCTTTAACCTAGTGTTAAAAACATTTATCAACTGTCATGTGCACATTTTAAACTATTGATGAAACATTTATAAATGATAAGAGGAAACACGAGAAATTGTTGTATATTTATAAAGTCTATATGGTAATATAATATGATACTACTATTTTACCGAAAAATGACATCTACGTCATTAACTGCAATAGGATTAAATAGTTAAGGACAAATCATATGTGGTATATTACTACCACATTACTATATATTTAAAAACTTCTTTATTTAGTATTATATTTTGATAATATTAACAAGTTAAATAGTAGATTTACTTTCACATTTATATCTAAGAAGATGATTTTAGCAATTATTTTAGTAGTATTATTGTTAAATAAATAATTAATATTATCTTATTTATAGATGTATCTCATCCTCATGTTTCCCTATATTTTAACAAATGTCGTTTCTTCATTCAGTCCCTGTGCCACATAGACAGCAGTTTCTTCTTTGCACACATCCAGAGATTGACATTTGATTAAATCTCTCACAATTTAAGAAAGCATAGTATATTTAAAATATTTCTGTTTTTTACATTGCAGCAACTAACTCGACAGTTTTTAGGGTTTTTTTAGGGTGTGTGGGGTTAGGGTAATCTATTTAGAAACTGTTCTATACTTTATATTGTAGCAACTAACTTGACATGTTTTTAGGGTTTGTGGTAGCGGGTTTAGGGTCGTTAGACCCTAAACCCGTCACTACAAACCCTAAAAATGTCTTCGATGTTTTTAGCTTTCCTAGGGTGGGGTTTGGGGTGTTTTGGGGATAGGGTAATCTATTTAGAATTTGTTCTGTACTTTATATTATAGCAACTAACCCAACATATTTTAAGGTTTATTGTGGCGGGTTTTTAAAAGAATTATGTAGTTCTTTTTATCTTTTAAAGAATTATAAATATCTAAAATTTAGTATTTTTATATTAATTTAGTTTCTTACAATTTTATTTTAGTTAAGGCATGTATTTATTTATATTTTTTCATACATACGTAAACAACAATATTATTTGACTAAAGAAATATTATCTAATAGCATGTGTAGTCATCGTGGAAAAAATTATTACATTATTAATACATATTAATAATTATCTTATTTAGGCACCTTAAACAAATACAAAAGGAATATTATAATATAACAATATAGTATAGATTTCCGGGTATTTGAAAGAATTGAAACTTTTTGGTGAATGAACAAAAATAAATACAAGTAGTCGGACTAGATAAGTGACAGTACTAGATTTGAATACTATATAAAATAATGGATTTTCCTCACACAACTCAAATTCGCTTCTGTCCGTCAGGGACAGAAGAATCATGTCCGTCACGGGATCCAAGCCCCTTTGACTTATCACAACTTGCGCTCTCACGATCGGAGCCTAGCTGTGTATTTGTTAAATTGGTCCACCCGATTTAAATAAACGGATGAAAGTTTGAAATAAACGGATGACAGATCGGGTGATGGATGATTGAGTGACGGATCGGGTCTGATGACGGATGAATTTTTCATCCGTTCCCGACTCGTCATCTGTTTAAAGTTATTCCTTGTTTTATATCAATTAACCAAACAGGCTTTATAGAACTTTTTAAGAAAACTAAAAATAGTTGTAACATTATCATTTACGTTTCATTTTTGTTGTCTCTCTCATACAACACAAAATTATGTTTATTTTCTTATTGATTTGGTGGAATATTTGATTGCGTTAGAGTAAAGTTTCTTAAAATACAAAATTTTTTTACCTTAAGCAATACAAAAAAATTTATATTCATTACTATACTAAAAAAATTAGTGATTATGATATAAAACCATTATCACCCGATTATCACTCGATCCACCCGACGGATGACGGATGAAGAATAAATAGGTGATGGATGGACGAATGATGGATGATATATCCGGTGACGGATGCGGGTGATGCTTCACCCGACCCGAACCCGATCCATTGACATCCCTAGTGTAAACTCCGCTCGTCTCCCTCTCTTAGCATGCCATCTTCAATACCTCATCACCATCTTACGGGTATTGCACTTGGTCTGGTTACTCTTCCCATCACCAACCCTTGTTTTCCAATCCAACTTTGGAATTCATGACAACTCATCATCGTGGTGGACATTGGGAATTGAACTTAATGATTACTCCCTGCATGCAAGACAACAAGGCCAGGCTAGTTGTTCTTTTACCATCATTCTCCCACCCCGCCTCTATTGCTCCACTTGGCAAAGCTACAAGCTAAGCTCACCATCTTTTTCCCCTTCTACTTCATCGGGTTGGAGCCCCTCACCAGTTATCAGAATCCAAGCTCCCTAGTCCCTAGGACCCTCTCTTTGATGATCTCTCAAAGAAATACGCTAGTCTGTCACTCACCAGGGAGGAAGGAGAAGTGACGGATGTTCGAGAGCTGGATAACCACCCTCTGACTCTTCCCTTCGAATGATATCTCATCGTAAGTCCTTCGCTCCTAGAAATCTTGACATCCGTGTGCTGAAACATACTTTTGGTCGAGCATGGCAATTCAAAGGTAGTTTCTCTGTCAAGGTGGCGGGTAAGAACCTCTACTTCTTCGAGTATGAGAATCGGAAATGATACATGCAATCCTCTCCAAATGTCCGTGCACTAGTGCCAAAAACGTCTATTTCGGCACCCCTATATGACCGATTGTAAAAAGATTAGCTAAAATAGAGCCCCGACATTTAAAAAAATAGGGCCTATTTTTACGGTTGTTACTAGCAACAGCCGAAATAGGCCATCTTGTTTTTTTAAATAAACCAAGAGATACCTATTTCAGTGGTTGTTAAATAGGTGTTTTCTCGGTTTTTTAAAATTGTTTTTAAAATTTCTTTTAAACACACTCCATTCCTTCTTCTTTTCTTTACTCATGGTAATTTTGCAACCTAACTGGCAAACAGGATGCTCTACGCTCTCTTCATTCCATTCCTCTTCACTCAAGGTAATTTTGTAACCCTAAGTGTCAAACAAGGAACATGCTCTACGCTTTCTTCATGCTCTTCTTGTGCCGTGCTTCTCTAAATCTTCTTCTAGTGTATGTGCCTCTCAGAAACAAATCACTAGAACTAGATGCTCTGCGCTCTCTTCATCCTCTTCTTTTCTTTATTCAAGGTAATATTGCAACCTAAATGGCGAACAAGATGCTCTACGCTCTCTTCATCTGTTCTTCTCTTCACTCACGATAATTTTGCAACCCTAATTGGCGAACAAGGAACATGCTCTGCGCTCTCTTCATCTCTTCACTCACAGTAATTTTACAACCCTAACTGGCGAACAAGGACGCGCTGTGCATCTCTACACTCACGCTAATTCTGCAACCTAACTGGTGAACAAGGATGTGTTGTGCATCTCTACACTCAAGACAATTTTGTAAACTAACTGGGAAACAAGGATACTTTACGCAACCTCACTTCATTATCTTCTTGTGTTTTGCGTCCTGGTAAAATACATGAGCTTATCTTTTCTCTGGTGATTATTTGGGTATGGGGAACACCATTACTATACATTTCTACTCCAAAACTTATATTCCTGCCTAGCTTTTGGATTTTGTAAATAGTTGCTTATAATGCTTATTGTTTTCTTTTCATGGTACAACAAATGTGAAACCAAAATTGAAGTCGCACCAGATTGAAGATGATGCTATGTTTTTTTCTTAAATAAATTCTACTTTGGTGGTTCCAAGCTTGGAACCACCGAAGTAGATGTGTTTTTTTTTGTTTGGTCTGGTGGTTCTTAATAGCAACCGTCGAAATAAGTGCTCTATTTAGCGATTTTTGAACCAGCGAGATAGGGTTTTACCCCTATCTCGGTGCCCCTCTTTATCGGCAGTTTAGAACCGCCAAAATAGGGTCTTTACAACTACCAAAATAGGCCCTATTTGTTCTAGTCGTGGTACATTGATGGTGCCTTCTTAGTGTTTGATTGGATTGATAAGCGAAGCCCCTCAAGACCATGACTATAGCCAGATCCCTATGTGGGCTTGTGTTTATGATGTCTCTTTTTCATTCCACCACCAGGAATTTGCACGCAAACTAGGTAATAGGCTTGTATGCTTCCTTGAATATGGAGAGGATGAGGGCATTTCGGTGCAGATTACATACACATCAAAGTCCTCCATGACATTAAAAACCCAGTGATGCGAAGTGTTACTATCTTCTTGGAGTGTTCTGAAACAGCCTTGCGTGTTACATATGAGCGCATGCCTGCCATCTACTATAGTTGTGACCTGGTCACTCATACAACAAAGAGCTGCTCCAATCAACTTCTAGTGGACGAAGAAGTATACCCTTATGAGGCCTGGCTGAGAGCCACTAACATTGGTAATGGGAAGAAGCAAGATCCAAATGATTTTGATAACACCTGGAAGGTTGCATGTGGTCTCATTAGGAAAAACCACCCTTACCTTGAATGTTGAGGAAGAAGAGTGGAACACCCTATAAAACCCTAATTTCAAAGGTACACCTTTCCATTGTTATCATAGGTTATTATATGTATACTTGTCATTACTTTGGAATTAACACAAGGTAGTACATTAGAAATTAGTTGTGATCTTGAGTGTTAGGAATATATATATATATATATATATATATGTCGTTAAAAGACCCTAGACATTATAGTAATCATGTTACCTTCTATAGAAGTTAATAAATTCTTAACTTGTACAAATGTAAATTCCTAAGATGTACAATATACATTAGGCGCTAGATTGTACATGAAATGACTAGTTAGTTCTGTCTTCTCTTATTCCTAATATAACCTAAGATATTTAGCAAGAATATTACCTAATGTAACATGTTATTTTTAGTAGATCACACATGGGCATAAACTAGACAGAAGAGCAAGCCAAACATGTACGTGTACAACCACCATGTTCAGCCTATATATATACCGATTGTATATGTATAATTAGCTAGTTTATTCTCTTGTTATCATTACCTTAATGTGGTCATCCAAACAAGGCCTTTATTCACCCTTAAGTAACCTTCATTTTTCAACAAACACAAAGCCAAACAAAGCCTTGTACAACAAACCTTATATTATCGCCATCAATTATTTACTTTGTTTTTATGTGATCATCACCTATACTGATCCTCATCCGCTAAATATTACCGACCTTACATGCTTATTCATAGGATTAGTTTTCCTAATTTTATGCAGCAGCCAATTAATATGTTTCACCCATGTTAAACATACGATTGAAAATTTGTACACAATTAGTTAATTTGTCCTATGTAATCATTCATGGATGATTTGTCCAAGTTTTGTTCAGCCAACAATCTAAAGCAATAGGAGTTAGACACCTAAGACAATTAAGTGTCAATTAAAGAGCTTTCCTTGTCAACAAGAAAACTTATTTTCCTTGGCTATAGCCCCATCGTTTAGCACCCCTTCATCCAGCAGTTCAGCAGTTGAGCCTTCATCTCTTCCTTCTTAAGTTAGTAAAGAGTCCAAGAAGTAGCATAAACAACCTGGAAAAGAGAGGAAACACAACCAAAAAACCTTAGTGTTGTACCGAGAGCGAGGAAGGGAAAATCTGTCATAGGAGCAAGTTGATGTGCAGGAAAGATTATGTAACTTTTCATAGAAGAAATGAGAAGGTTTTAACTTTTCATAGACAGACCTACAAGGTCGGGCGCAAGCCGAACTGCAGAAACACACATGTCCGGACATGTGTTCGAACTTACAAGTCCGGATGCACGCCAGATAGCAGAATAACACACGTTCGGACATACGTCCGGGTCACAAGTCCGGACGCATGCCCAGTTTGAAAATATAAAGGTGTCCGGACATCTGTCCAAACATACATGTCCGGACAGAGTCTGAAAAACAAAGTATGACATGTTCGAACTTGTGTCTAGGCTTACATGTTCGGACACAAGTCGAACTGTATAATACCCAGAGCCTGTCCTCGTATCCGTCCGGACACAACATAACTATTGCCAAAATATACACGTCCGTGGCACCGATCCGAACTTACAAGTCCGGACGGAAGTCTGGACAGATCAAATTTTGCAGAAAACAAAGTCGAACCTGAAGCAAACCAAATCCACAATTCACCATTGTTAGCATAATCTTTCATATCAAAATACGCAACACAAAAACACTTCCCATGGGGTTTTAGCAGAGCAAAAACAAAAATCAGAAACCAGTCAGAATCATCACAAATCAGAGAATCAAATAAACATATACGAAAACAAAACAAAACTATAACTAGAAACTCCCGTGGGTGAACATACATAACCGAATCCATCCACCACCCACCTCACATCCGAAGCATAGCACACCTCTACAAACTCCACACAACACCCTCCTCGAGTCTTCACTCGAATCAACGAACACGAAATGAACAAATCCCAAAATCCCAAACCGAAATCAGAAATGGAGAGGGTGGCAAACCCAGAACGAAACTAATGAATTCACAATCTACAAACCTGAAGAACGATCGACTAGCAGATCAGAATTCCACAACGAACAACTCCAACAATAAACATTGGAAGAAGATTGGAGAAGAGGAGAAAGGCAAAGGAGGGAAGTTACTGGAAGAGAGGATGAAAAGTAGAGGGGGAGTACTGGAATATATAAAAATGAACGGGGAATGGAAATGAGAAGGAGGAAGAAAATAATAAAAGGCTCCTTCATAATTCCTTAACTAATAACAAAAGAAACAGAAAGGACATTCTTACCCTTCTCGACCTATAACTAATATACCTCCTCCCATAATATCCTAACTAATATTAAACAAAAGATAATATATAAAGACTAATTTTTGGCATTTAAGGAATCAGAAAACAACAAATTAAAAAAAATTGAAGTCCCAACTATAAATAACGTCAAGAGGTAGAGTATAGATCATCCAGATAATAACTATGCCCACTAGACGAGATAAGAATATTATATAAACTATCTTTGGGAATCAGAAACCAAATTAAAAAAACTCGGTCACAGCAGGTATAATTCATCCAGAGGAAGTTACTCCCGATTGACCAAATTAGGGGAAATCATAAATGAAATTGACAGAAACCCTAAAGTTAACTAATCAGGTCTCAAGACTTCTTCTTTACGTAAGAGCCGAAAAAGCATTTCTAATGTTACCAGCAAAAGGAAGTCGAAAGTGAGCAAACACAACAAACCACCTCCAGTGGGAGAAATAGGAATTGGAGGAAGATCGGCCTAAAAATTCTTGCTGCTGAAGTCTGCTGAAATTCACAAGGAGGACTAACAGCTATGAGTGTCTAATATGCTATAGGCAACAACATGCAGGAGGCAAATCTAGATGACACGAGGCAACACATGAAGGAGACACTAAAAACGAGAAGACCAAGATGAGATGCGTACAGACACGTTCTTTGCTACATTTTAAATAGTTCCTGAACATAGCCTTTGACATGCCTATTCGGCTCCATGTCTCTTTTAGCCAGTGTTCAACTCCACTCTTTTTTTTTTTTTTAACGAAAACCACTCCTCCTCATTACCTACAGCTATACCGGTAAAATCAATTTTATATTCACAATGAGTCTTAGCTATAACCATATGTAGTTATCTTTGGTTACATTTTTTATGGTATAGTTTGTATAGAGTAAAAATATATTGTTTTATAAGTTTATAGCACAGTTTATAAAGTTAGTATGAATATTTAGTACAAATTCATAAATATCATAATTCACTGTATACATGTACATATACATAAGTACAGTTTTGACTGATCAAATATATAATTTTAAATGACCGAATGTACATGTATGTAGCTATCTATAGCTATATGTGATTGTAGCCAAGAAAATGGGTTATATTCATCATTTTATCATTAATTCGTTAAAGCAGTTTTCTGGACTTCCTTAGACAACTGTTTTTAGTCGATTTGCTCAGCAAAGCAATCTAGGCGAATCTTTATACATAAGATCGATGGGGATTTCCCAACGAGAAAATAATGATGCGCAGGAAATATATTTGTACAGTAGTTGTGAATTTTTTGACTAATACGGCCACTCATGACGCAACATACCAGATTATCTCGTACCTTAGACTTAGAGAAGGAAATACATTTCACACCAATTAATCGGTAAAAGGATCAACATTATACTTATGCATTTTTTCATATAGGTAATAGGCTCGCAATAACTGAAAAGCAAATTTAATAAAAAAAATGCTGAAGTGAAGCAAATTTATAATAAAGTTGAGGTAAGCTTTTGAAGTTCATAATAGCTTTTAAAGAAGTTACAAAGTCAGATCCTTTAAAGGAGAGAGGATCACTAACATAAACGATAAAGTTACAAGTCTAGGGTCATTATCCTTTTCTGGAGTGGCCCAGATTTTTATTTTTTTGATAATTATAGGCGCTAGGTCTAGGTTGTCGCAAGGGTAAAACAAATAACACCTCGACAAGACCGACTCAAACCATATATACCTTTCTAGTCCTACCTTACACAGACATTGTAGGAAAAACCCATTCCTATCGCTACTTAGTTTTCTTTTTGTCTCTCATGGCAATCTTGCTTACACGGGACATCTTATTAAAGCCTGTAGATCTTGGTCCAGGAACCTTTCTTGACCCCTCCTTGTAGGTGTTCCTCGAGCACCCATCAGAATCATCTTTTGACCTTTCCCTTATAGCCTGACATCTCTGACGATAACTCGTTCTCTGCTCCTGAATGATCCCTTCAAAATTACTCATGGAGCGCTCCTCGTCAGGGATAGAGCACCCAAGTCGCTTCCCAAAGATGAGCGTTTGTCTTGCTTCCTCTTTCACAAACTTTTCTTCAGAATCATCCTCCGGACTAGAGGATCCTCCAATAGGCTCGAAACCTGGCGGAAGTTCTGGGTCTTCAAAGAGGTTCCTAAGGCCGATATCCTCCACTTCTTCTTGCACCATCTGAGCCTGGGAATCAACCTACTCATAACTTGGCCTGTTACAAGGAGCATCTGCAACAATGCCACAGGGCCCAATCCCGGCCCCTAATTCTGCACTACTACCCATCTTATCCAACCCCATGGCATCTTCATCCGCTTCTCCCCTCACATTTTTGACGATATCCTCCATAACCGGATTAGGATCCGGACCCTTCCACTTAGCGGCTTACGGATGGAGATTGGCGCCTTAACAACAGGCCCAACTGCCCCATGATTTAGAACCTCGCTAGAGCCGTCATGCACGATCAGAGCAGAAGGGGGGGGGGGTTGGGCTGCACATGCCCAGGAGATCCAAACAGCCCGCTGTAACCACCTCCCCAACCTGGCATTTGACCCACCAACCATAATGGTCAACTCCCTGAGTCGGATACACAGGCCAATACCCAACCTGCGGGTAGACCCATCCTGCATAGGACATACCACACCAGGGCACATACTGCACCCCGTTCCATAGACCTCCTGCCCATTCATTTCCTCCATCAGAAAACCCGTTACTATTAGTGGCCGACAAAACTTTTGAACCCGTTGAATTCTTGTCTGTGTCTCTTCCCAAAGATGTCTCCTCGATGACTGACTCATGAATGCGGCAGCAACAATGAACCACAACCCCACAGACGTGCTCAACTATTCAGATTCCAAGCCTTCTCCAGTCGCACACCGCCCTCCTTCACACACGCTCCACCAATCACCACTACGACGGCATCCGCGAATCCTGCTCAGTGCCACCGCCACCAGCCTCACGGTTTCCTTTATTCTCTCCACAGACTGGCACCTCGAGTGAACAAGCAGAAGTACCCGTCTGAGGTGGGGCTCATCCTTGCCATTCTTCTGATTCAACACCCGCCCAGCAGTCCCAGCTTTGCCCTTCACCTCATACTTAGCCTGTCGAGCAAAGATCTTGTGCCCCATGAAGATTCGACCATTGACCCTCTCCACCGCCTGCTTGACATATTGAACACTAGCCATCTCTGCAATAGCAAAAGCCAGTTTATTGTTATGGCGGTGTTTTTTAGAGATGAATAGCCTGTTAATATTGTCGATGAACAGAGTAGTTGCGCAGCCCTCACAGCCAGCCTTGCCGCTCTCCGCCTTCTCGCCGCCGCTCTGGCCTCTCTCTGCCTTTGGCACGTTAGACCTCCGTGTCGACCGCGTCGACCGCCTACCCGAAATGATTTACTGACGTAACCACCCCGTCGCCTCGAAAGTGAACGCCTCCCCTTTCATGGGCTAACAGTATACTTCATGGATGCCTGAGAGCAAAACCTCCTCTGGAGCCCGAATCTGGCTGTCCAACGTCGCCTCGACCAATCTGCTCTCCGCTTTGACTTGCACGAGCGACTCCTCCTCCTCCCCCAAAAATGCTCGCGACCTCTCTGGTAATCACTACTAGCTCGACTTCTCAAGCTTTCATGGCATCTTCGAATACCTCGCTTTGCTTGAACGTTCCGACTCCTGCACTCCTCTTGACCTCTCCGCTCTCTCCGCAACTCTCTCATCGTGAGGTGTAGTGTGATTGATATATGTATGTGGTGTAGATTTGCTGTGAATCCATTGCACTAACAATGCTCGGTGCGGATATGTTGTGTCGAAATCATATCCCTAACATAGATAGCCGCTGAATTTATCAATTCTGTATGAATGAACTGTTAGTGAGACCGAGATGAATAAACAAGAGACACCTTTAAGTGAGGAGTGGCCCAGATATTAGAGCTAATGAGGTAAATTTTATGAATCCCCCATCCATGCTTTTTAGGTTTGTGAGAGATAGCTCATTTATTAAAAACCATGACCAAATAATGTCTATATGTACAAACAATAGACTTGTATTAATGATAGTGACAGGCTCAACTGTCGATCCATAGAGAATTATTGGTAGCGATTCGATTTTCGGATCCCTCTCTGTTAATTAGCGCGTGACAAAATCTCAGTTAAGTTGATCCTACTTTATAATAACATGTTGATTAGCCACAAGACAGAGTCCAGAATATAAGTGAAAACAGTAGTGCCGTAAAAATATTAGCTCTAATTACCTTCCAGGTGATGCAAATATTTAAGAATTACCCCCTTTGTCAAAAATATTTTTTACCACTGCTCTAAGCTTCTTAAATACTCATATTCTTCAACAAGATTTAGACCATACTTATTTGGTCTTTGTTCCAATAAAGAAGGGTGCATGTGTTATTACTAATTTTTGTTTGAATTCCTTGTGCAACACCAAACATAGAGTAATCTTAATGGTTCTTGTTAACATAGTCAAGTTCGTAATGTCTTATGTTATTTTTGAGTGTCAAGCTGCATTTGTTAGCGGCCGTCCCATTACAATTCAGGTTATTATTGCTCACGAGCTTTTGCATATGATGAAACATTTTAGGGTTGCTAAGTTGGGATCTTTTACTTACAAAATTGATATGTCAAAAGCTTTTGATTGAGTAGAGAGAAGTTTTATTTTGGATGTGTTAAGGCGAATGGGTTTTCATCCAAGATGGTAAGTTTGGTACAAAAGTGCTTTACAATGGTTACCATGGTGGTCTTGATTAATGGGTTTCCTGGGAGGACTTTCTATCCTAAGCGTGGATTCCGACAAGGGGACCCTCTTTCCCTTTACCTTTTTATGTTGTATGAAGGTTTGAGCATCAACTTAGTGCTAACTAGATAATTGTAGAGATAGAAGAATGTACAAAATTGAATAAAAGAATAAAAGAATGAAGAGAATCCTACAACTCTATACGGGTAGCAAAAATTCCCGGTCGGAATATAGTGTGAGTAGATTACGACCGAAAGTATCGAACCCTAGGGACTTAGTAGAAAATTAGTCATAATTGCTAAACGGGAAATTGTTAGGATAACTATATACATAAAAAGAATAAAATACTAAACTAAACCTATAACTCTACTACGGTAGCAGCAAAATAACCCGGTCGGAGTATAGTGTAAATTATTACGACCGAGAGTATCGTACCCAAGGGACTTATAGAAAATTAGTTCTAATCCGGGCAAAAGCCTATTCTATAATAATAAGGGGGGAAAGTAAAGGTTGATTCTAAACTAAATGACTAAAATAAAATAACTAAATGTATGATTCGGGACTAGATCAACCCAGGCACCACTATGAACACTCAATACATAACAAGTTTCTGAAATCACCTGAACATATGAACGTGCCGGATATCCTGCCGGATAGTTTATGCACGGCATATTCAAAGACGTTGAATGTGCCGGACAGAACTAACCCGGCACTAGACCTGGCAAGAATGAATTGTGAATTTTTATCCCAGTTTCGAACCCCGAAAACAAGGACTCACTACCCAAATTCGAACCCAACGATCTCTCGTCAGTATTCGACTTAAATAATGAAAAAGGACAAGGTTATTCAACTCTTTCGGTTTGCCATCTACACTCTGCATCTAACAACGGTGACGGACCACTAAGATTCCTTAACCAAAAACACTCTTGTCTTTTGAACCTCAAGTGAAATTTAGAAGATAGGAGAACAAGTAACGAACTCAATCTGCCTTATATGGAAATCTGAATCTTAGAAAAACTTGGGAATATATATATTGAATGATCAAAGTGTTTACAATGAAGGACTCATCCCTAACCAAACTAACAAGGATCTCTACTTCACCATCCACTCCAATTAAAGAAGAAATACATGGGGGAGAAGGAGATTAATCAAAAGCCTTAACCCGAAAAGGAAATCTTCTCTTCTTCTTCGTGGATGGATCCGTAGAAACTCTTGGACACCAACAAATGGAATGTGGCGGAAATAGGGACGTGGATGGAGTGTATATGTATGTTGGAATCTCTCCAATGATGTAGTATCACGGCCTATTTATAGGGCTTCCAAATGTCTCTTGCCGGGCGTCGTGCCGGGTCACCAGTAGCCGGCACACGTGGGAATGTGCCCTACTGTTAACGGTCGAAACCGTCAAATTTGCGCGAAACAGTGTATATGCCGGTAGAAAATACCCGGCATCACACCCGCACCAGATAAATCTCCAACGGTCAATAACGGCCATCGTCTGGTCAACCGTGGCGACTCTTCACTTATGCCGGATGGGATCTACCCGGCATCGTATCTGGCAAAGCTCCTTTTCCGATCTATGCGCATGCCGTGCAGGATTTATCCGGCATGGAGTCCGGCATCACTTGAACTTTTGCCTAGAAAATCATTCCTTGCATAGAAAACTCATAAAAACATAAGTCTGTACAAATAATATACTTTAACACATAATAAGCATAATAACACATAAATAACTCTATTTAGATAAATATAATACTAAATCTAATGCATAAAATATGATAAGTCTGCGGCTTATCAAGGCCCTACACTTACCTTTTGCGTCCTCGAGCAAAACAAGATTAGAAAGGACTAAATACTTATGCACAAAATAGATAAACTTTAGAATGAAATGTAGATAAATATTTCCAACTATATGACTCTAATTCATAAGTATCACTTATCTACCTTATTCCATCAAAACATACTAATGGGTATAAAACACAGAATTTCAAACTGATCAAAAACTTTTGGGCTATTGTGCATAAGGGATTTTTTGCAATCTCTCCTTTTTCCGTTTCCATCATTCAGCTCTATTTTTCAAGAGTTTCTGAATGTGGCCAAGACACTCATCATTGGTTTTATTAATCAGCCCTATTTTGTAAGGGTTTCTGAATCAACCATGATTTTTTTTCATTAAAGAATGGGGAATTTAGGAGAAAAACAAAAGGAAAAACTCTCGGTTATTGCTTTTATTTTGAGGAAATCTTTTGCAACCTCAAAGAATATATTGCTTTTCCTTTGGAAGAAGATTTTTTTCTCTTTTTTCTTTTTCTTCTTCTTCTTTTGCATAAAAAAACCCTTTTAAGATTTTCACCCAATTTTTTCACAATTTGAAAAGAAAAGAAACAAATGCCCAGAAATACATAAAGGAAAGAATTAGGAGAAAGATCATATACTCATGTTAATAAAGAGAATCAAAAAGTTAAAAACAGGAATCTAAAAGTCATTAGAAAGCTTACCTCTTGAGAGAACAAGCTTTTATTCATTCTGAATCTCATCTTAATCAAAAACATGCAAAAAGTTTAGTAAAACATCGATAAAACTCACAACTTATGCATATAAATAAAAACTTATTTTTTTAAGGGGGGTCCCTGCCATACACTTGGCAGGAACACTGTCCCCAGTGTTCGAAAGAAAAATAATAATTTTTTTTTTTGTGAAACTAAAATAACTATAATGAAAGTAATTAAAAAACAATAACATAAAACTAAAAGAGAAAAATTGAATGATAAGAAGGGCTCCCCTGTTTGATAGTGAAGGCGTGAGGAGGAACCGCCCTACACTTAGCCTTTTAGGCTATTTGGCATCATTTGAGATCCTGGGTAGGATAGTGACCGAATTCGCATGCTCCCGTGGATTGGTTTGCGTTTGGGACGGGAGATGACCTTGTTGTCGTGGTTGCGTCAGAAGTTGCTGTAATTGCAACTGCAACGATTTGTGCTCCTTGCGAATGGTCGAGATCTCATTGTGGGTATCCTGGGTTTTGTTCATCAGGGCTGACATCATGTCACAAAGTTCAGCCATTTCAGCCTCTGATGATGATGTAGGATGGGATGGTCTGTATTGCCTCCTAGTAGCCGGCTTGACTCTGAAAGTGTTGAGGGGGTTGGTTCCCCTGTTGCCATGGCTGCCGATACCCTTGGTTACTCACATAGTTGACTTCCTCAACATTCTGAAAGTTGGGCATGTCAGGGCTTGGAGGGTGTGGTCGTGCACATACCACGTTCGCCTGTTGAGGAAGTTGATTCATTGCTATTTGCTCCACCACTTTCTGTAGAGCGCTAACCTTCGTTGACGTCTGGGCATTACTCTCCAATAACTGCTCATGACTTTGCATTAATCTGGCAAATTTGGAGTCGCCCTCATCCACCTGATATAAACCAGCGGTACTGCCCCTTGTTCCACCGGTGGCCCATTCCCTAATCTCTTCGCAAAGAGATTCAACCCCACTAAGGAATTGATCTCCAGGCTTCTTTAATATATCTGCACCAAGGGAGGATAAGATCATCGTCTTGCATTGATTAATCAATCCTTTGTAAAACAGCTGAGATAGTTGTTCCTTGGTGAGGCCGTGGTGTGGACATGTGCGTAGCAACCCTTTGAATCTGTCCCAAGTCTCACAGATGTTCTCCGAGCTAGGTTGTCTAAAGTTGTAAATATCGGCGATCATCTCCAGGGTGTGACTTGGTGGTAAGAATTTATCATAGAACTTGGTTGCCATGTCCTCCCATGCGGTGATGGTACTGGGGGTTAGACTGTGGTACCACTTGCTGGCGTTCCCCGTAAGGCTATGGGGGAAGAGAGCAAGTCTGGCGTATTGGAGGACATTGTTTGTGGAGGTTAAGCTGTTTGTGTGTTGCAAGAATTTGGTGATGTGGAGCAAAGCATCGTCGGGTTTTGTACCATCGAACATACCCATTCCTTGATGCATCGTATTTGATGATATGGCTTAAGTTTTTGCCATTCATCGTATTCGTTTTGTGGAAGGAGAGGGAGGTCGATTGCGGGCTTTTGGCCTTGGTTAGAAGGCCTATTGATGTTTCGGACGGTAGGTGCTGCCATTGGTGTAGGAGGTATGTGTTGTTGGTTTCTTCGTTGACGAATTGAGCGAAGAAGGGTTCTCTCAATCTCCGATCAGAGTTGGCTAAATTTTCAGGAGTACTCGTTGACCGAAGATGCATTCACTTGAGAACTTCAGGATGAGCAAGAGAAACGTTATAATACTTCGTATAATAAAAGAAATAATATAATGACATATTAAAATTACGAGAATACAAGAAAAGTTAAGTTTTGGTTATGCCGGACACGGTGCCGGTGTATGGCACCCGACATTGGACTTCCTCCAATACTGCCGGGTTAAGAGTACCCGACATCGCGTCCGGTCTTCTGCGAATCTAAAAAAAAAATAAAGAATCAACAATTAGGAAGTATTAGAAGAGAGATCTAAGCAAATGGTGCAAGAAAAGAATAGAATACTATGAGGAATTTAACATTTTACGAAAATAATTTAAAACTCAAAATAATTTGAATATGCCGGACAGGTTACTGGGTTAGTTGTATCCGGTAGTGGACTTCCTCCACTAATGTCGGGTTGAAGTTACCCGGCATACCACCCGGCGCGTTTCAAACTCGAAAAAAAATTAAATGGGAAGGGAAAGGGAAGTTAACATAAAAGAGCAATGAAAAAGAATATTTATAGACAAATCAAAGATTCAAAAAAAAAAGACAATGCGAAGTAAAAGTTGAAGTTTGATTATGCCGGGTCGTACGCCGGTAAACTCTATCCGGCGTAGGACTTCCTCCAAGATGCCGGATGTAGAACACCCGGCAGTGTACCCGACACATTCAACCAAAAAATAAAATTACAAATAAAATTAAAGAATCAAAGAATTAAAGAATAAAGAATAAAGAATAGGGCGTTTTACCGAATTTAGGACTTGGACTAATTCCAAGTCCCCGGCAACGGCGCCAATTTGCTAAACGGAAATTGTTAGGATAACTATATACATAAAAAGAATAAAATACTAAACTAAACCTACAACTCTACTACGGGTAGCAAATAAAAACCCGGTCGGAGTATAGTGTAAATATATTACGACCGAGAGTATCGTACCCAAGGGACTTATAGAAATTAGTCCTAATCCGGGCAAAAGCCTATTCTATAATAATAAGGGGGAAAAGTAAAGGTTGATTCTAAACTAAATGACTAAAATAAAATAACTAAATGTATGATTCGGGACTAGATCAACCCAGGCACCACTGTGAACACTCAATACATAACAAGTTTCTGAAATCACCCGAACATATGAACGTGCCGGATATCCTGCCGGATAGTTTATGCACGACATATTCAAAGACGTTGAATGTGCCGGACAGAACTAACCCGGCACTAGACCCGGCAAGAACGAAATGTGAATTTTTATCCCAGTTTTGAACCCCGAAAACAAGGACTCACTACCCAAATTCGAACCCACGATCTCTCGTCAGTATTCGACTGAAATAATGAAAAAGGATAAGGTTACTCAACTCTTTCGGTGTTGCCATCTACACTCTGCATCTAACAACGGTGACAGACCACTAAGATTCTTTAACCAAAAACACTCTTGTCTTTTGAACCTCAAGTGAAATTTAGAAGATAGGAGAACAAGTAGCGAACTCAATCTGCCTTATATGGAAATCTGAATCTTATAAAAACTTGGGAATATATATATTGAATGATCAAAGTGTTTACAAGGAAGGAACTCATCCCTAACCAAACTAACAAGGATCTCTACTTCACCATCCACTCCAATTAAGAAGAAATACAAGGGGGAGAAGATTAATCAAAAGCCTTAACCCGAAAAGGAAATCTTCTCTTCTTCTTCGTGGATGGATCCGTAGAAACTCTTGGACACCAACAAATGGAATGTGGCGGAAATAGGGACGTGGATGGAGTGTATATGTATGTTGGAATCTCTCCAATGATGTAGTATCACGCCTATTTATAGGGCTTCCAAATGTCTCTTGCCGGGCGTCGTGCCGGGTCACCCTAGCCGGCACACGTGGGAAATGTGCCTACTGTTAACGGTCGATACCGTCAAATTTGCGCGAAACAGTGTATATGCCGGTAGAAAATACCCGGCATCACACCCGGCACCAGATAAATCTCCAACGGTCAATAACGGCCATCGTCTGGTCAACCGTGGCGACTCTTCACTTATGCCGGATGGGATCTACCCGCATCGTATCTGGCAAAGCTTCTTTTCCGATCTATGCGCATGCCGTGCAGGATTTATCCGGCATGGAGTCCGGCATCACTTGAACTTTTGCCTAGAAAATCATTCCTTGCATAGAAAACTCATAAAAACAAAGTCTGTACAAATAATATACTTTAACACATAAAAGCATAAATAACACATAAATAACTCTATTTAGATAAATATATACTAAATATAATGCATAAAATATGATAAGTCTGCGGCTTATCAAGGCCCTACACTTACCTTTTGCTAGTCCTCGAGCAAAACAAGATTAGAAAGGACTAAATACTTATGCACAAAATAGATAAACTATAGAATGAAATGTAGATAAAATATTTCAACTATATGACTCTAATTCATAAGTATCACTTATCTACCTTATTCCATCAAAACATACTAAGGGGTATAAAACACAGAATTTCAAACTGATCAAAAACTTTTGGGCTATTGTGCATAAGGGATTTTTTGCAATCTCTCCTTTTTTCTGGTTTCCATCATTCAGCTCTATTTTTCAAGAGTTTCTGAATGTGGCCAGACACTCATCATTGGTTTTATTAATCAGCCCTATTTTGTAAGGGTTTCTGAATCAACCATGATTTTTTTTCATTAAAGAATGGGGAATTTAGGAGAAAAACAAAAGGAAAAACTCTCGTTTATTGCTTTTATTTTGAGGAAATCTTTTGCAACCTCAAAGAATATATTGCTTTTCCTTTGGAAGAAGATTTTTTTTCTCTTTTTTCTTTTTCTTCTTCTTCTTTTGCATAAAAAAACCCTTTTAAGATTTTCACCCAAAAGATTTTTCACAATTTGAAAAGAAAAGAAACAAATACCCAGAAATACATAAAGGAAAGAATAGGAGAAAGATCATATACTCATGTTAAATAAGAGAATCAAAAAGTTAAAAACAGGAATCTAAAAGTCATTAGAAAGCTTACCTCTTGAGAGAACAAACTTTATTCATTCTGAATCTCATCTTAATCAAAAACATGCAAAAAGTTTAGTAAACATCGATAAAACTCACAACTTATGCATATAAATAAAACTTATTTTTTTAAGGGGGGTCCCTGCCATACACTTGGCAGGAACACTGTCCCCAGTGTTCGAAAGAAACATAATAATTTTTTTTTATTTTTTTTTATTTTTTTTGTGAAACTAAAATAACTATAATGAAAGTAATTAAAAAAACAATAACATAAAACTAAAAGA
This sequence comes from Limonium bicolor, assembly GCA_023374045.1. Lineage (NCBI taxonomy): Eukaryota > Viridiplantae > Streptophyta > Magnoliopsida > Caryophyllales > Plumbaginaceae > Limonium > Limonium bicolor. The sequence goes on from CM041783.1 coordinate 68,296,517, forward strand.
GAAAAATTGAATGATAAGAAGGGCTCCCGGTTTGATAGTGAAGGCGTGAGGAGGAACCGCCCTACACTTAGCCTTTTAGGCTATTTGGCATCATTTGAGATCCTGGGCAGGATAGTGACCGAATTCGCATGCTCCCGTGGATGGGTTTGCGTTTGGGACGGGAGATGACCTTGTTGTCGTGGTTGCGTCAGAAGTTGCTGTAATTGCAACTGCAATGATTTGTGCTCCTTGCGAATGGTCGAGATCTCATTGTGGGTATCCTGGGGTTTTGTTCATCAGGGTTGACATCATGTCACAAGTTCAGCCATTTCAGCCTCTGATGATGATGTAGGATGGGATGGTCTGTATTGCCTCCTAGTAGCCGGCTTGACTCTGAAAGTGTTGAGGGGTTGGTTCCTCTGTTGCCATGGCTGCCGATACCCTTGTTACTCATATAGTTGACTTCCTCAACATTCTGAAAGTTGGGCATGTCAGGCTTGGAGGGTGGGTCGGGTGCACATACCACGTTCGCCTGTTGAGGAAGTTGATTCATTGCTATTTGCTCCACCACTTTCTGTAGAGCGCTAACCTTCGTTGACGTCTGGGCATTACTCTCCAATAACTGTCATGACTTTGCATTAATCTGGCAATTTGGGAGTCGCCCTCATCCACCTGATATAAACCAGCGGTACTGCCCCTTGTTCCACCGGTGGCCCATTCCCTAATCTCTTCGCAAAGAGATTCACCCCACTAAGGAATTAATCTCCAGGCTTCTTTAATATATCTGCACCAAGGGAGGATAAGATCATCGTCTTGCATTGATTAATCAATCCTTTGTAAAACAGCTGAGATAGTTGTTCCTTGGTGAGGCCGTGGTGGTGGACATGTGCGTAGCAACCCTTTGAATCTGTCCCAAGTCTCACAGATTTCTCCGAGCTAGGTTGTCTAAAGTTGTAAATATCGGCGATCATCTCCAGGGTGTGACTTGGTGGTAAGAATTTATCATAGAACTTGGTTCCATGTCCTCCCATGCGGTGATGGTACTGGGGGTTAGACTGTGTACCACTTGCTGGCGTTCCCCGTAAGGCTATGGGGGAAAGAGAGCAAGTCTGGCGTATGGAGGACATTGTTTGTGGAGGTTAGGCTGTTTGTGTGTTGCAAGAATTTGGTGATGTGGAGCAAAGCATCGTCCGGGTTTGTACCATCGAACATACCCAATTCCTTGATGCATCGTATTTGATGATATGGCTTAAGTTTTGCCATTCATCGTATTCGTTTTGTGGAAGGAGAGGGAGGTCGATTGCGGGCTTTTGGCCTTGTTTAGAAGGCCTATTGATGTTTCTGACGGTAGGTGCTGCCATTGGTGTAGGAGGTATGTGTTTGTTGGTTTCTTCGTTGACGAATTGAGCGAAGAAGGGTTCTCTCAATCTCCGTCAGAGTTGGCTAAATTTTCATGAGTACTCGTTGACCGAAGATGCATTCACTTGAGAACTTCAGGATGAGCAAGAGAAAACGTTATAATACTTCGTAATAATAAAAGAAATAATATAATGACATATTAAAAATTACGAGAATACAAGAAAAAGTTAAGTTTTGGTTTGCCGGACCCGGGTTGCCGGTGTATGGCACCCGACATTGGCCTTCCTCCAATACTGCCGGGTTAAGAGTACCCGCATTGCGTCCGGTCTTCTGCGAATCTAAAAAAAAATAAAGAATCAACAATTAGGAAGTATTAGAAGAGAGATCTAAGCAAATGGTGCAAGAAAGATAGAATACTATGAAGAATTTACATTTACGAAAATAATTTCAAACTCAAAATAATTTGATTATGCCGGACAGGTTTACTGGGTTAGTTTTGTATCCGGTAGTGGACTTCCTCCACTAATGTCGGGTTGAAGTTACCCGGCATACCACCCGGCACGTTCAAACTCGAAAAAAAAAATTAAATGGGAAGGGGAAAGGGAAGTTAACATAAAAGAGCAATGAAAAAGAATATTTATAAACAAATCAAAGATTAAAAAAAAAGACAATGCGAGTAAAAGTTGAAGTTTGATTATGCCGGGTCGTACGCCGGGTAAACTCTATCCGGCGTAGGACTTCCTCCAAGATGCCGGATGTAGAACACCCGGCAGTGTACCCGACACATTCAACCAAAAAAAAAATTACAAATTAAATTAAAGAATCAAAGAATTAAAGAATAAAGAATAAAGAATAAGGCGTTTTACCGAATTTAGGACTTGGACTAATTCCAAGTCCCCGGCAACGGCGCCAATTTACTAAACGGGAAATTGTTAGGATAACTATATACATAAAAAGAATAAAATACTAAACTAAACCTACAACTCTACTACGGGTAGCAAAATAAAACCCGGTCGGAGTATAGTGTAAATATATTACGACCGAGAGTATCGTACCCAAGGGACTTATAGAAAATTAGTCCTAATCCGGGCAAAAGCCTATTCTATAATAATAAGGGGGGAAAAGTAAAGGTTGATTCTAAACTAAATGACTAAAATAAAATAACTAAATGTATGATTCGGGACTAGATCAACCCAGGCACCACTGTGAACACTCAATACATAACAAGTTTCTGAAATCACCCGAACATATGAACGTGCCGGATATCCTGCCGGATAGTTTATGCACGACATATTCAAAGACGTTGAATGTGCCGGACAGCACTAACCCGGCACTAGACCCAGCAAGAACGAAATGTGAATTTTTATCCCAGTTTTGAACCCCGAAAACAAGGACTCACTACCCAAATTTGAACCCAACGATCTCTCGTCAGTATTCGACTGAAATAATGAAAAAGGATAAGGTTACTCAACTCTTTCGGTGTTCCATCTACACTCTGCATCTAACAACGGTGACAGACCACTAAGATTCTTTAACCAAAAACACTCTTGTCTTTTGAACCTCAAGTGAAATTTAGAAGATAGGAGAACAAAGTAGCGAACTCAATCTGCCTTATATGGAAATCTGAATCTTAGAAAAACTTGGGAATATATATATTGAATGATCAAAGTGTTTACAAGGAAGGAACTCATCCCTAACCAAACTAACAAGGATCTCTACTTCACCATGCACTCCAATTAAAGAAGAAATACATCGGGGAGAAGGAGATTAATCAAAAGCCTTAACCCGAAAAGGAAATCTTCTCTTCTTCTTCGTGGATGGATCCGTAGAAACTCTTGGACACCAACAAATGGAATGTGGCGGAAATAGGGACGTGGATGGAGTGTATATGTATGTTGGAATCTCTCCAATGATGTAGTCTCACGGCCTATTTATAGGGCTTCCAAATGTCTCTTGCCGGGCGTCGTGCCGGTCACCAGTAGCCGGCACACGTGGGAAATGTGCCCATTGTTAACGGTCGAAACCGTCAAATTTGCACGAAACAGTGTATATGCCGGGTAGAAAATACCCGGCATCACACCCGGCACCAGATAAATCTCCAACGGTCAATAACGGCCATTGTCTGGTCAACCGTGGCGACTCTTCACTTATGCTGGATGGGATCTACCCGGCATCGTATCCGGCAAAGCTCCTTTTCCGATCTATGCGCATGCCGTGCAGGATTTATCCGGCATGGAGTCCGGCATCACTTGAACTTTTGCCTAGAAAATCATTCCTCGCATAGAAAACTCTTAAAAACATAAGTCTGTACAAATAATATACTTTAACACATAATAAGCATAAATAACACATAAATAACTCTATTTAGATAAATATAATTCTAAATCTAATGCATAAAATATGATAAGTCTGCGGCTTATCAATAATCCTAGTTAATTGGCCTATCTAAATAGGGGGGGGGGGGGAAATTGACATTAACTTCAACTTAAGAAAAACCTATCTAAATGGAGTATTTACAATGAACCACCTCGATTCGGAATAATAAACATTCTAAAAATAGAAAAGAAATAAGTTTCGAAATATCATCTTTTGAATGTGCCGGATGGCTTTCCGGACATAAGATGCACGGACACATTCAAGAACCTTGAATGTGCCGGACACCAGACATTCGGCAGTATACCCGACATGTTAAAAATGTCAAAGTTGTTTTCCAGTTTCGAGTTTGAAACAAACACTCTCAATCCATTATCAAAATCAACAAATCTAATGCCAATAAATGAACTGAAAAGAGGAGAATATAATGGTTAACTCCAAATCTTAATTTTCATCTTCTAATTTGTAGAAAACAAAAGGAAAAGACCACTTAGAAATCTTTAACCATTATTCCCTTGTTTTGATTAACAAAGAGAGAATTTTGAAGTAAAAGGAAAGAGTAGCAACTTCATTCCATTTTGCACAAAAATGATAAATCTAAGTTAAAACTTGTAACTTTTATTATAAGATCATAACTGTAATTACAAAGAGTATCATTCCTAACCAATGAATGCAAGGAACTCTACTACATCATCCACACCAATGTTAGAAGAAATTACAAGAGGAGAAGGGGGGGAATGGTTAGCCTTAACCCGATAAAGATTTTTCCTCTTCTTTGTGGATGACTTGAAGATCTTCCTTGGCCGCAATGGAGTCGATTTTGTGGAGTATGAAGGCGTAATGTTATACCCAAAATTTTAACCCCCCAGAAGAGAGTATCTAAGGGGTAGTTTGGTCAAGCGACAATGATTCCCAGTTCGATTGGCACATTCCGGAGTGCCCGGAACAACTAGGTCAGCCTCAGGGGCATTTTCATAATTTTTAAAGGCTCATAAGCCCTCTATAAGCTTTCTCTCTCCACCGAAAGTGGCTCAAATCAATTCAAAATGCTTTGAGATTTTAACCCATGATAGAGGATGACGTTCAGAGCATAATGGCATGGAATTTTGATTTTCAAAGTTTCAATAATTTTCTAGTAATTTCTGATTGAATCTAACGAGAAATTGAATTTGAAAATATTCCAATATCCAAAAAATTCGATTCCACCTTGGAAAAACCAGAAATATCATCCTTACACATGGTTAAAATTTCATAGTCAAATTCCTTTTAGAAACCTTTGAGCTAAAACGTCGGTAAATCTCGGTTTTTACCGGATTTTTCTATCTTTAAGGAAGCCTATATAAGGAACCTTATCCCTTGATTAAATCAGAGCTCCAAGAACCCTAGAACATCGATTAGCAAGCATGGCCGTCACAACTCCCTCCCGTTTTTACACTCCCGACCCCCAAAATCACACCAATACTCTCTCGAAATCAACACCTAAACACGTTTTTCAACTCCCACCACTTCAACAATCATCAAACCACCATCAAACCACCACCAAAACGTGAAAAAACACACTCTACAATCAATAGTCAGAAGCCTGGTTCGAACTCAATCTAGAACCGACTTCAACGGAGCCTGAAAGAATCCCAACGTGAAGAGTTTCATTAATCCAGGAGCCAAAACAGGTGTAATCATACTTTCTGAAACCCTATGACTTCATTAGTCTTCTGTCAAATTTGGGCATAAATAAACCTTTTACAGCTTCCGAATTGCAATTTGTTTCAGTTTCTACCTACTTACTTGTTTGTTAAGTTTCGTGCTTAATTCGACTTCAAATTGAAAACTTTTGATTATTAACGTGTTTAGAATCTCTTAGGCTACCTACCCATAAAATTTGAGCCGAAAACACCGCCAGGAACCACCAGAACGCCGCCGTCCGAGGGTGGTCTATGCCTACGGACAACCTGTTCGGGGAGCCCGGACTGCCTGTCGAGGCCACAGACGCCCTCGGACCGCGGCGGAAATTAAATTTTCAAATTTTTAGGGTTTTAACGGTACATGTCTGGGCCCACGGACAAAATTTCATTTTCTTGTTATTTCAACCTTTCTGACTATTAGATTAACTAGGGTCTGTGGCTTCGGACATTAGGTCCGTGGCTACGGACGGAAACAAAATTTGACCTAATTCTGCCTCTGAAACCCTAGTTTAGGTAATTTCAATTTTTGCTTTAATTTCCTGTCAAAAAACGTTAAAAAATTAAAAAAATCATAAGTTTACGCACTTAGGTTAAAACGACTCGTAATAAGCCGTAATTAAACTAAGTAGAGGAAAAACGACTTCGAGGGGTAATGAAAGTAGTTGAACCCTGAATAAGTCAAATACTAAGCCCCCGAACCCGAACTCTACCTTTCCTAATTTACCCTAGGTTAAAATTAGGTGGCGAATCATGATAGGTTCCAGTGAGCTAACTTAGGGCATCAACAATGGTGTGGAATCCACTCTAAATAATAAAATAAAAAGATAAAATATGACATGGATGAAATACCCCAACCTAGATATGGTATTTAAAGGATGAACTAAGGTATAAGAAGGCTAAATAATGCCCTAGAGACATTAAGAAACATTTCTAATCAAAGAAAACATAAGGAAACACCAAAAGAGCAGTTTAAGCGAAAACGTGCTCTAAGCTTGGAGAGACTTGGGTGAGCACCCAAATATATTATAAGACCTTAGTAATATCATAATGGTCATTTTAAACCAATTACCAAAGAAAACCAAGCTTGAAAACAAGTTAAAACACAAAATGTGCTTTAAGGAGTCTTAAAGCACATTTTTGAAAAATTGTCTTGTAAATGGGTTTTGAGTGGCTAAATGTCCATCATTACTCTTTAATTAACATGTGTACTAATTAGTATCACATTAGGAAGTCTAAATCAATGGGAAATCAAAAATTTCACAATTATGTGCCTTGTTTAGTGAATAGTAACCAAATAATGCTAGTTTAAGACATTAGTCAAAGTAAGTCAATTAAATGGTCAACAAAGACCACAACCTACCTTATTTGACTAAGGGGGCGGTTTTTAAGTGTGACTCACCACACTTATCTAGCTAAGTAAAGAGAAAGCAAAAGTAAGTAAGTTAACTATTCACCTTTTTACATAATATCTCACCTATAGTAGTCCTCTCTCCTCCTTTCTTCATTCTTCATCTTCTCCATCGATTTCTCTTGCTCTCTTTCTTCTCTTTCACGTAAGAAGCATACCTCCATGCTAGCTCCACCTTCTCTTGGCCACTACTTACTCATTTAAGCTCCAAAATCAAAACCAAGTACATATATCTCTTAGTTAGCTCAAGCTCTTCCTTTCTATCTTTTCAAAACTTCAAGAGCCTCAATTTTGGAGCCAAGGCAAACCACCATTAGAGGAGGAATTTAATACCCCGGATCTAAAAATGGTGATTTAATTACTCTAATAAAATTATTAAGGGCCTAATTGTGCCTAGAGAGTATTGGTGAAAAGAATAAAACCAAAAGAAAAGAGAAAATGCGTTAAATGCGAAAAACGCAAATGCGCATTAAATTTAAATAAGAGATAAATGATCTCTTAAGGGTCCGAGATGGATTCCTAAGGCTTAGTTAGGCCTAATTAGTATACGGGAGTGACTCCCGAAGAAAACGGATCCAAATAATGGATTAAAACGCTAACGGAGTTTTAAAGCACGTTTTTCGAGAAAACCCGAAAACGTGACTTTAAGTGGTCAAACGGACCCGTAAAAATTATAGTTGATTAAATAACTATAAATAAGTATTAATGGGAGCTTAATAACCATTAAAATTAATTTAAACGAGGAAATTCCGGAAAACGGACCGGTAAGTGAATAGTGACGAAACCCGGAGACGAAACGCGTTTAATTCGAAAAGACGAAAAACGACCCGGGCTATTAATTCATGAAGGCCGGTTTTAATTAATATGTATACACTCATTAATAGCTTGTTAGCTAATTAGTAATGAGATGACAAAGAAATAAATAAGTAAAGCAAATAGTGAATAGTAAAAAGCAACTTTACTACTCTCTCTCACCCTCTTCCTTATTTCCTCACGGTTATTTCTTCCCCTCCAAACCGAGCTTCTTCTTCCTCCTCTGTTAATGGGCGATTCCACACAGCACCACCACCTCCATCTTCAATCTCCTCTAACTTGCTCATTTCTCCACCGAATCGCACAAAATTTGTACCGTTAGATTCGTATCGGCGAGGGCTACGTTTTCCACCCCTCAAAATCTGATTCCTCCACCTTCACTTCC